>JACXGM010001848.1:0-51451 GCA_016801145.1 Umbra pygmaea | reverse complement strand
TAGGATAGACTTATCTGACCAAAATTACTTATCTAAGCCATTTTTGGGCTGCCTCGTGCAGGAAAGTCAGAGAAGCCATCATCATGCTTGAACTCACGACCATTGCGATGCAGATGTCCTACAATCAGTGTTGGGTATAGTTACTTTTAGGAGTACTTTTTAGTTACTTGATGAGTTCACAAGTTTTGGGAAGTCCCTATTTAAGACAAAATTATCAGGTAAATGGAGTTCATTTCTTTACAGTGACCTATAAAACAAATAGAAAGAGTAAAGAACATATCAATCATGGTCACCAGTAAGATATGAACTCCATTTACCTGATCATTTTGTCTCAAATAGGCACTTCCCAAAACTTGTGAACTCATCAAGTAACTAAAAAGTACTCCTAAAAGTAATTATACCCATCACTGCCTACAATACAGCGACTTAGCCCACTACACCACGTGGACTCCCAGCCAATTGTTATTGTTAGTAATATCCTGGTTGAAGGAACAATTAGATTTAACTAAGATGGGGGATTCAAACCAGGGGCCTTTTAAACAAGTAAGAAGTCATAACCACTAGGCCACCTTTATTATATATTGTATTATTTTCTGCCTGCAGTAAATTGGATTCAATTAAGGTCTGGCATCAGTACAGCAGCGTTAAGGACAGTGTTAACAGCAGGGTTTATGGTCTGCAATTAAATAATGTAAGGTAGGCATGACATTGAGGGGATGTAGTAGTGTTGGTTCTGGAGACTACATGGACAGTCTTCTAGATGGACAGCTTCTAATGGTCTACAGATGGCTCTCAGTGGCGGTGCCCAGCTTGCAGATGAAGAACAGCAGGAGGCCAAATGAAAGCTGCTCCACACATTACTGACGGAGCCCCACGTGACGGAGCCTCATATCCACACGACTGACAGCAGTTTGGGAGCCCCCGTGGACAGGCGGGGGTATCTGACCTGCCACATACCTCAGTCAAGGCCCCAGCCGGGCACCCGGCTTGAATCTCAGTACACATCGGTTCGAAACAGTGTTTTACCTATAAAACATGAGCCTGCCCGGAGAGTCAGTTTGGTGGGGTGTTTACTGAACTTACAGTAGGTAGCTATTCATTTTACTGGTTGCCCATACAGGCTCAACAAACTACACATGAAGTCATGTCAATGGTTTCAAAATAGATTTGAACCCAGGTCTGTCTTTCTCCATGTCTTTCTCCATGTCTTTCTCCATGTCTTTCTCCATGTCTTTCTCCATGTCTTTCTCCATGTCTTTCTCCATGTCTCCAGCCTACAACAGGCTAGAATATTAAAGTCACGGAGCACCGTTCAGATGGGAGTAATTTAAACCAAACTAGTGGACAGTAAAACAGCCAGTATGTTCAGTATACTGGCTTCCTCCGCAATTAATTCTGTTGACTGTGTTGTTTCTTCTCCACTGCACACATGGGATAGTGACTAAACTGGATAGCAGAATATCATTAATTTTTCTTTTTGAAGAGTCAGCTTAAAATTTGGCAGCAGTTTGGTGCAACTTCCAGAGTTTTTGGGGAAGGCGTGGCCAGATTGTTGATTAATCAGAGGCCACCTCTCTGCCTTTGAGGGGGCTTTGGGGCTGATGACATGTGACGTTTGTAAAGACCAAGGGTTAGTGTGGTCTCCCTGACCTCTAACCCCTCAGGCACATACAGCTGCTGACAAAGAGCTAAGCTGTACATCCTTAGCGCCCAGACAGCCTGTTATGCACAACACGCCAAACCTTAGCAGTCATTAGTAGTCACCAATAGGTATGAGTTGATACACTTTTGTCAAAATCAGTGCCCCTTTTTTACAGTGTATCTGGTTTGTGGAGCTATTAGTCACATGTACATAAACAGACTGAGGACGAATGCCCGGCACACAGACAGGTAGGCATACAGACAGACAGGCAGAGCTCAATTGTTGATTACTCATTAGCCTCTAAGCTAGGAGCCACAGTCAGACCCTGGTTACAGTGATTACAGAGTGACGTGTAAAACCTGAAAAGCATATCTCAAATCGTCAACAATTACCCCAGCAGAGAGACACAACAACAGGGGGGTGATTCTGCTTTTGCTGCCACTAAACGTTACATGGGCCTCTGGTAGAGATGGGGACAAAGTGACTTTAGAAATTAAAGTCAAAACATCCTGAGAATAGAGATGCCTGAAAGTGGGCCTATTTCACTTTACCATAATTAACCATTTCAAATAACTTTTTTGACATATTTCATTTTGTTTATGTGGCAAACAAACGCCCAGTTCACCACCCACGATTGTTTTCACCAATATATTGCTTTTGTTTGCCGTCTACAAGCTACAGCTGCAAACACTCATTCAATAGTATTCGTATTTAGTTCATGTTCTATCTTTGGTTTTGCTCTACCTCTTTGTTGAATGGTACGGTCATTGTGAGTGGGTTTGTTATGTAGAGGTACATTTTGCTCATCAAGGCACATTTATTTAGAAACATTGTTATTATCTTAAACACAGTTTATTTCTTAATCCCCATCACATTTGTCCAGGTATTTACCACTACACCATGAGTCCTGACAGTCATCCAAAAACATATGGTTAACAGAGCTGAATGTATCTGTCTGTCTATTTTTCTGTCTTTCTGTCTGTCTGTCTGTCTGTCTGTTAAATTATCACCTGGTTTTGGTTTAACATGTTTTGAACAGATAGAAGTGGTGAGTGTTTGTCTATGATCCAGAATGAGTGTGGCAATATGCGTGCATGTGTGAGTGTGTGCGTGTGCATGTGTGTGTGCGTGCGTGTGTGTTTGTGTACACAGAGGGCGTTCTCTTGGACTTCTTTTGTTTCCCTCTACCTCAGATGTGCAATCAACACTTGAAGAACATATTTTTTTCATCTGAAGCCTGCCAGCTGTAAAGCCAGTCAATAAACCAATACCCCCTCAGTCTCCCTCCAAGATCCTCAACCCAACCCCCTACCCCACCACCCTCCACTCAGGGTTTTCACCCCGCCTGCCCCCCATTTTCAGCAGCCCCCCCCAAACACACACATTTCCCGTGCCTCAGCATCTGGAACAAGACTGGAAGTCAAACTGACACAGTAAAGAATACATACTGCAGTGTTGACGCAGTCTTCTTCTGCACTGACGTGAAGCTGGTCTGGGCTGAACTAGTCGTACTGGGCTTGCTCCATGGGTCTGGTAGGTGGTTGGCCTGCTGGAGCACCCCAAGAGGGTACACAATAGCCTGGGGGCTACATATCTTACTGAACGACAGCACATGTCCACCCTCCTGGGCCTTCTGCCTCACCAGAGCTGAAGAATCAGACCTCAGTGGCCTCAAATCTAACTCACGGTCTATAAGAGCTTAGCTCCTATTCTCTGACACTGAGGCTCATCACATCTCTAAGGAAGATAGCCAGAGGTCCAGCCAATCCCAAGACCTGGATACATATTCCAATCAAACAGAAAAAGATAGTGAGCAGCACTTTGTGTTGATTCTGTCATCTTCTCTCTTTTCTCTGTGGCATGTTGGTTATTTAGTTGTAAGGTGTTTGGGATTCATCATCATCTCTCATAGACCTTGTGGTTTTTTCAAAATGTAAACAGAGAAAGTTTTCACTGCACAATAACACTCTACCCTATCAGTTTTCCAAGGCCGACATCTCTCTTAACACTCCTCCCTTCTCTCTTTATTCTCACCCCGTTCTTGAAGAGAGAGTTTCCTGCACAGCTTTGAATTTAATTTTAAAGATACCTTGACAACTACAAAGGGGAGGAGGAGCCAGACAGAGGAAACCGAAGAGTGTTTGTTGGCCTTTAGTATTACAGACCAATTAAACAGAACGAGACTATAAAAATGCCATGGCTTTAATGGGCAACCACAGGATGTGTGACCATAAAAAGTACTCCCCTACAGACTGTCCTACATTGCTACACTCCACAGTCTCACCAATTACTGTCTACTCACCCAGCAACACACACACGAACACTTGGCTAGGCCCCTTCATTCACCATGCAAATGTCCTTTACAGACACCCGTGAGATGGACATAGAGGCAAAGGCAGAAGAAACACAGAGTAAATTAGACCAAGACGTATGTTCTCCGTGATTCGGAATACAGTATACAAACATACAGGGTTCTAAGTCACTGGCTCGCAATACAGCTTTGCACCATTGCAGCCAGTAGTTCAAATCCAAGTTGGGGCACAAATTGTTGTATGTCAGGGGCCTGGAAAGTCATAAGTGGTTGTTGGCCTGAGAATGCGTTTTCCTCTGGTGCGTATGTCCTGCTGTATTCCCTCTGCTTGAGCAGGCAGTATGGTGAGAAGCAGAGCGGCTCTTCCATCCACCCTGACAAAACCCCTGTGGAGTTGCAGCAATGAGGCAAAGTCATAAGTGTGAATTGGATATCTTGTAATTGAAGTACTGTATAATCATACCCTCTAAAAAATATCTGTGAAAAAACTGTAAAAAGTAATAGTAATTTGCTGCCAGTACTTTTTCTATTATTTTAAATACATTTCATTCAAGATAATAAAAAACTAAAAACAGTAGTTGTCTGTTACAAAGGATTATCAGCTCTGCGTGTTAACAGACATGTACTTGTGTTTATAAAGTATTTTCTGTTTTGTCTTGAAGGAAATATCTTTAAAATAATAGAAAAAGTACTGTTATATATACCAGTACATTTTACAGTTTTTTTATGGAACAATGTTTTACAGTGTTTGATTATAAAACCTATCAGCAACAGGACCATGTTGATGTCCCTCAGTAATGCTGATGGGGAAACCAGTAACGTTGTCCTGTGCCCAGTCTTGGGCGGAAACAATTGGCCGGCTCAAATAAAATTACTTATTAGTCAGCTATCTTTAGTATTCAGTACTATTGAGAAAGTTACACTGTTATTAAATAGAAGAATTGCATTGATGAAGTATTTTCATTTTTTTCTGTGGATTTTTTAAAACTCTTTGTGATTCCTCTATAAAAATGGTTTGTTCTACAAACAGCCAATCAAAAATAATACCCTAAAACCTGTGCTAAAGCAACGAAAAAAACCAGCTTGCCTATGTATAATGTCCCATACCTTGGCAGTGCAGTGACAACAGGCGGTAGGAGCAATTTAAGGTAGTACTACACATATTAGTATAGTGAGCATTGTGCCTTGTCAAACTAATTTGCGAATCTTTGGCTATTTACGCACAGTCGCAATTTGTTTAAACTCGGCTGCTACTTTGGTTATGAATGGAAAAAATGACATCATAAATTACCTGTGTTGAAAACAGTGGTTTGAATGTGGCCTAGCTACGATTTAAAACATTCAAAAATACAACGTTTATTATTTGGATAAACATGTTGACATATTCTGAGCCGTGATTAGGGTCCTAAATGTTAAATTCTGTCCCGGGCCCTGGGATTAATGTTGGCGTCCATACTGTTCCTGTTCACCAACTGAACTGATATTTATTAATGACAGGTGATATAAGCATCACATTATACCAATGCTAAGAGAAGATCTGCTTACAGTTCAGTGTTTAACCAGAAATTAACTCCCAGGACCTCTCAATAGAGCTCTATTAAACACATTCTATCGCTATGTATGAATCTGTATAATAAAAAGCATTTAAAGACCAGAACTGGGTTACGGTCCTCCTAACGACTGACCCAGATCCCTGGGTTTCCTAGGACTCTACACCCTGGTAACACTTCTGACTTACTGGGCTCTCTATAGAGCATTAAAGCCATAGAGCCTTCTGGGTAGTTATGCAGTGCACACATGTTCAGTTAGAATATCGTAACAGTGATCTAAGCAATCTAATGTTTTGATTCCCCAAGCTAGTTGTATGGATATGACATAATGGTTAATAACTGCCTCGTAAAATCTTGGATTATTATTTAACATAAGGGTGGTTATTGTTTTAGTATGAGGCTTATAACTGCATCTCAAAGCTGGTTCTATGGTTTGATATTAGGGTTACAGTATAACTGCATCAGAAAGATGGTTTTATGGTATGATATGAGGGTTATAACTGCATCATAAAGCTGTTTTTACTGTTTGATATGAGGGTTATAACTGCATCATAAAGCTGTTTGATAGGTTCTGTGACTCAATCGTTGAGGACAAATAAACATAAGCATTGGTTTTACTTATCTTTATAGAGACTCAGAATATATCCCCCATCAGTCAAACACACACATCCAAACATACAAAAACATTAACAATTCTCTCCGCTCCCTTTCTCTAGCATTAGAGGGTGGTCTTGCACATTTTAATTCAGCCAATCAGCCAACCAGCACACTTCCTTAATATACTCAGTGGGGAAACTGCCGAGTGACAACACGGGTCTCTGTGAACCCAGACCGGACAATCAAGCTCCAGCTGGTACAGGACAACTGGAGAATACTGTAAGTAGCAGCAGTCATGTAGAACACAGACCTGCAGAAAATACTCGCAGGCAAAAGTTGAAATGGGTTAGCGGGTTAATATAAACGGTTTCAGGCCCAGTTCATCTATCTCTAGTACTACCATCTTAGTCCAGTGTGTCTATAATCTGCGTTTGACCAGAAACGCAAGATCATTAATTCAGTGCTTTAGCGGCCGAATGGGGAAAAAAGCGGTGTGCGTTGGTCGTCATGGAAACGCAGTCATAATTTATCATAACCAACTGGCTAATATGCCTATAAGCGCTGAGCGACCTCTGACCCAAACACTCTGGCAGAAACACTTAATATTCAGTCAGGCTATTCCGTAGCTCTTAAACGCATGTAATTGCCTAATTTAACATGCATTAGAAACATTGTGTTTAAGTAATCATTTTAGATAACATTCAGATTTGTTTCAATTATATTATAATAGTGTTATCTCCCGAGAAGTGTACATAACAAGGAAAACATCCTTAGAGGTTGCTCTTTCGCTCAGCTTTTGTATTACTATAGGAATAATACTGTGTTAACATTTTATCAAACAATACAACTCAGGATATATCTTTATCAAGGGTACCAATAAATGTTCTCAGCTAGATGTTGACATGTCAGAGTTCAGGAAAAAGTAACCTAACAATCTTGCCAGCAGCAGCCATTTAATACCTCTCATTTCCTGTGAGTTTGTGTATGTATGTGTCTTAGTTTGTGTGTGTCAGTTGAGACAAACATTTGCAGTTTCTAGGGGCTGTAGGGGCATAACTAACCTTGTTTAGAATGTCTTGTGCCTTTTTCTCGCTCACTTCCACACACAGATGTACGCATGCGCACACACACACACAACAATTTATTTTGAACTTCCCTCTGGCGATTTGAATTATGTTCTGGTAGTTCTGATCACACTGTAGACATTTCATTTGTTTGGTGTCTAGCTTTTTTGTAATTATCATGAATTGTTTTTATGAAATATTCCCAAATAAACAAATCAAACTTACTTTTATCTGTAAAAAACAATGTGGATAGTAGGTAACATTTTGTTCGAATATTTTTTATTCATTATGAAAAATGTATAAAACAAATATCCTTACTAATTTGTTGTTTTCTGAGAACAATGCAAAGATGGTAATTAGCTTCATTTAATTAACAAGTAAGAATTACCACAGGAGATATTTTTACACACTGAGAGCGTAACTATATGCAAATTTGAGGTTTGACACTCTAGCATATGTTGTTTATCTTTCGGCATGATCTTGTGTATGGATTGATGTCAGTGGAACAAAATCAGAGTCTGTTGTTTAGTTCTTGGTTCGGTGAAACCAGTTAACATTCATTTGGCAGGCGCTCTTATTCAGTGCGTCTTACAGTTAAGAAACATCTTAAGATACCGTACCTAGGCAACCACACATCCCAATAATTGTACTGTATTTACATTTTACTTAATGTACTCAAAGTTGAGTCAGTGTTATAAAAAACAAAAGGCAACAATGATAGTTTTTGTTTGTGTGTGTGTGGGTGGCAATGGCAGAATAATTTTAGATACAGAAAAAAAACATTTAGGATGTTAGAATATCACTCAACAACTTTTTTTCAACTAACTGTGATCGGTTTCTTTAACCCGTGACATTTCTTTACATCGACACGTGACCAGTGAACACACAACAGGAACAGACATGCAGACAACAGTTTCCAGCCTCTTAAATTTAGCTCAGTGAAACCACAACGCCTCGTCTCTGAAACCGTCATCTCACACTGCACTGACTGATGGTGGCAGTTCTTCCTCCCAACAGCCTTCATCTCTCCTTTTCTAAATCATAGCCAAGATACTACGCACTCCCTGCATCTGCCTCCCCCCCCCTCACACACACACATTTCTCTGTGCTCTCTGTTTTTTTTACATCTACTGAGAGGCTGTATATCTGATGTTAACCCGCCAACAGCCACATAACCTGTATCTGAAGGTGCCCCTAGGCAGCCTGTTGCAGCAGACGACCTTCCTCCAGAGCACTATCCCTCAGAGTCATCTTCGAAACACCCCCATCTGAACCAGCAGTGAGGGGCTTGAAGAGCCAACAGAAGGGTTTGGGGTTTATCCATAAAAAAAGCTTTTGTTCTTAACCCTGTTTGAACATCCCCTCAGAGGCCCAAAGCCTAGCAGAAGGCCTCACTTGAGAAAACGGCTCGGTCTCTCTCATTGACCCGAGCTAGGCGTGAGATGATCTGGCGAGCCGTCTGAAAGACGAGGGCGATGAGGAACACGGAACGCGAGCGCCTCGTCTCCAGCTTGTAGCAATCAAGATTGCCGTCCTTCCGTGTGACTAGAATGCAGGGCCTTTATGATGGATTACCGTGTCAGCGGAGAGACGAAAAAGAGCTGTTATTTATAAACCTACTCTGTGCCAGACTGGAGACGATGGCTGTAGGTCTGTCTGCAGGCCGTTCCTGGAGAGGCATCACTAGAAATGATTATGGAGAACCAATACACGAGTCTCAGTTCAACTGGGATGGCTGATATCTGTAGACATGCTTTTCCAGAAGTCTTGTGATTCATTCAGAGTCCTGTTTTGGGTTCTTTATAGACACAAAAAGGCCACTATTAATTGTCTGAGCAGCTATAAGTAACCGTCTAAGCCTGTTTCATTAAAACCATAAGAGGGCTTTTTCTAGACATGGTTAATGGAACAAAACAGTTTATTTTCTTGTTGCTAATCCTGGCTGAGGGGGGTGAGGGGTGGGGGTTTGACAAGGAATTGCGAACAGCAATCTAAACAACAATCAATAACTGAACCGATGTTTCTGTGAGCTGGAAATATCACAGCCTTCAGTTCTCCTTCAGAGGTCAGAGAGTAGGAGAAAATGTAATGTCTGATCCAAACACTGTATCTTATCTGTTCTAAGATGTTCAGTACCAGCCTGTCAAAGCAAACATGACCTCTGTGTTTTCCTCTTGAAAAGACAGTAGCGAAATGAGTCATAAAGCGAGAAGAAAATATCGGAAAGTTTGCTCTTTTGTTTTCTTCCTGCGGTGTGAGTCAGTCTCACTTTGTAACGCTCAGAGGCAGCAGGAGATATGAAGGGGGAATAGGGGTCAGGCCATTCTCGGGACGCCACTGTCGTGCATCCGACTACTGAGTCATTACTCCAGAAAAGACATGACAGAACAGATAACACGTCCGACCCCAACACTCTGACGCACACTTGGAAAGATAAAATGTACAAAGCCCAAGTTCGATGTGAAGGTTAAGTCTAAATTATCTTAACCTTATGTAGAATGAAGAAGTGGCTTAGGTAAAAATGTACAGTATAAGTACTTGTGTTTACTGTATATAAGTGACTGTGAGGCACCTATTTATTTATTAAACCAGCAGACTGCCTTTATGATGAGCAACATTTTTTCAATCAGAAAAATGTATATACATTTTTTTACAATGTTCATTGCTCAGTAGCGGGTCCTAGAGGTCTGTAATATACTCAGCATCTGGATTGCCCACCAGGCCCTGAGGGGCCTTCCTCTCCCAGTGCACCATGGGAAAGTCTAGTAAAGTTGCTCGATTCTCAGACCTCTGAGTCTCTAGACTGGGGACAACCAGATGTGAAACTGAGGGTAAGTCAGTCAAGGAGATATTACTACACAAAACATTGCTGTCAGTTGAAAACCATGTTTATCCAATTTTTTACCTTTTTAACTTGACCACCTAAAGTATTTATTAAAAGACGTAATGCCATTCAATTTATTCAAACCATTTATGACTATTGTACCAAGAAAATAAATCATAATCATATGTAATTTATGAGGAAAATATGGTCAGTTTGTCAATTTCAAATATTTTGTAGATACATGGTTTCCACGCAACAGCAATAAAAGTATCTACAGTATATACATCCCCAATTTTGAAAAGGTTGGGACGGTATGGAAAATGCAAAACATAAACAAACACTCATTTCAAAACTCCCCTAAATGCGGTGCGCACATGACTCAGTGGTTAGGGAGCCAAACTGATAGTTGAAACGTTGCTGGTTTGATTCCTGACTGTGCCAAATGTTGTTGTGTCCTTGGGCAAGGGACTTTACCCTGAGTTGCTCCAGGGGAATGTCCCTGTACTAACTGGAAGTTGCTCTGGATAAGAGTGTCTGTTAAATGACTAAAATGTAAATCTGATGACTGCAACACACTTCTAGAAAGTTGGGACAGTTGACTGTGTAACACCACCTTTTCTTTCAATAACACTTATTAAGTTTGGGTACTGAAGACACCAGTTGGTTAAGTTTAGCAAGTGGAATTTATGTCCTTAGCAGCGGTGTAGCACAAGATCCTGGGCCCTATGCATAGGCAGTCCTGATGGGCCCTCATGTTCCTCAACCCCAATATACTCCAGACATTTCAAGGGCCCTCTCTCCCGTTGGACCCTGGTAATCAGTATTGGTTTTACCCCCAGTCCGACGCCCCTGGTCCTTAGCTGCATAACGGTACAGAGCCTTCATTGCCTTATTTTGTGCTTCACAATGCACCACACATTCTCAATCATAGACAGGTCAATACTGCAGGTAGGACATGCTAGCACGAGCACTTTCTGCTTACGCAACCATGCACTTGTAATCCAGGCTGAATGTGGTTTGGCGTTGTCCTGCTGGAAAAATGCACAATCTCACAACGAAAAACATCACAAAATCAGTCAATATTATGTTTCAATATAGTACATGGTGAATTTTCAAACGACTCTTCTTGTTTGTATTCTTTGTATTTTCTATACTGTCCCAACCTTTTCGGAATTGGGGTTGTATGAAAATCAGTGATCATAATACAGACAGCTAACTGACTGATATTACTAGGACACATCACATCTCCCTGTTTTTCCTGGACGTAGTTCATGAACAGTTCTAGCAGGCTGTCCGGAGATCTGGCCCTAGTTCCAGTGTGTTTCTCTGAATGAAGCCACGGGGTGCTGTATTTTACAAGCTGCTCCAATAGATTATGTTTTGTGTGGACGTGGAAGGTGATTTGCATTTGAAACAGTTCCCCTCCTTCCTCCCTGTCTCCGTGGCCCGGGGCTAATGTTCCCTTTCCGTCCAGACCAGACCCTGCACCTGTGGATCCCACACACACGTGCACGTCCACACGCACGCATGCCTGGACAAATAGGCACGTACACACACCTGCAGACACACGGTCAGCGTACAGCTCCAGGCTCCAGTTGACCGCTCTGCTCCACTCGCTGGCTAGACTGTAGGCTTAATGATCCTTGACTGGACATCTGTGGACCCCAGGCGAGGTTAGGAATGCCATGGAGCTCTTCTCTCTGTAAGTTACACTAGCACTCTAATGAAGAGAGATACAAAATGGCTGCCAGCTGAGTATTTTGTAAATTGACGAGATTAACTTCCATCTGATGAACTATTTCATCATTTGAAAGTTATAGTAGCATACTTTATGTGCTCCACACGTACAATACATTTATGTTTTTAAGAGTCCTGTTGTTAATCAAACTCAGAGGATGTGAGCTGTAGTGGGGAAGGCAGAAGAGCGTGTTTAACATTTTTGGTGCATGGAAATGTAAAATCTATTTTTTTTTTTATGTCTTATCGTTAAGCCCCCAGCATACCTTTTTTTCTGATCTTTTACCTACTGTCGGCATATTTGCTGGTGTTCTTGATCAAGGAAGCGGTCCACTAGAGGAAAAACATGCAAAAGTTACAGGGATTGAACTTCTGAGGACTGGCGTCAAGTCATTTTCTCAGATGAATCCCCTTTCTGATTGTTTGGGCCATCCGGAAAACACCTTGAACATCCATGAACAGTTTGGTGATGACCAATGCCTCTTCCAGCAGGATGGAGCACCTTGACAAAAGGTGGCTCGCGGAACAAAACATTGACATTTTGGGTCCATGACCAGGGAACTCCCCAGACCTTAATCCCATTGAGAATTGAGTTGATCCTCAAGATGCGGGTGGACAAACAAAAACCCACAACTTCTGACAAACTCCAAGCATTGACTATACAAGAAGGGGCTGCGATCCTTTAGGATGTGGCCCAGAGGTTATTAGACAGCATGCCAGGGCAGCTTGCAGAGGTCTTGAAAAAGGATCAACGCTGCACATATTGACTCTTTGCTAAACCTAATGTACACTCACCTAAAGGATTTTTAGGAACACCCAGTCAATTTCTCATTAATGCAATTATCTACTCAACCAATCACATGGCAGTAGCTTCAATGCATGTAGGGGTGTGATCCTGGTCAAGACAATCTCCTGAACTCCAAACTGAATGACAGAATGGGAAAGAAAGTTGATTTAAGCAATTTCGAGCGTGGCATGGTTGTGTGTGCCAGACGGGCCGGTCTGCGTATTTCACAATCTGCTCATTTACTGGGATTTTCACGCACAACCATTTCTAGGGTTTACAATGAATGGTGTGAAAATGGAAAAACATCCAGTTTGTGGCAGTCCTGTGGGCAAAAATGCCTTGTTGATGCTAGAGGTCAGAGGAGAATGGGCCGACTGCTTCAAGCAGATAGAAGAGCAACTTTGACTGAAATAACCACTCGTTACAACCGAGGTATGGAGCAAAGCATTTGTGAAGCCACAACACGCACAACCTTGAGGTGGATGGGCTACAACAGCAGAAGACCCCACCGGGTACCACTCATCTCCACTACAAATAGAAAAAAGAGACTACAATTTGAGCTCACCAAAATTCGACAGTTGAAGACTGGAAAAATTTTGCCTGGTCTGATGAGTCTCGATTTCTGTTGAGACATTCAGATGGTAGAGTCAGAATTTGGCATAAACAGAATGAGGACATGGGTCCATCATGCCTTGTTACCACTGTACAGGCTGGTGGTGGTGGTGTAATGGTGTGGGGAATGTTTTCTTGGCACACTTTAGGCCCCTTAGTGCCAATTGGGCATCGTTTAAATGCCACGGCCTACCTGAGCATTGTTTCTGACCATGTCCATCCCTTTATGGCCACCATGTACCCATCGTCTGTTTGCTACTTCCACCAGGATAATACACCATGTCACAAAGCTCAAATCATTTCAAATTGGTTTCTTGAACATGGCAATGAGGTCAATGTACTAAAATGGCCCCCACAGTCACCAGATCTCAACCCAACAGAGCATCTTTGGAATGTGGTGGAACGGGAGCTTCGTGTCCTGGATGTGCATCCCACAAATCTCCATCAACTGCAAGATGCTATCCTATCAATATGGGCCAACATTTCGAAAGAATGCATTCAGCACCTTGTTGAATCAATGCCACATATAATTAAGGCAGTTCTGAAGGCGAAAGGGGGTCAAACACAGTATTAGTATGGTGTTCCTAATAATCCTTTAGGTGAGTGTATTTGTCAATAAAAGCCTTATAGAATTCTTGTAATTAGATTTCAGTGTACCATAGTAACTACTGACAAAAAGATCTAAGAACACTGAAGCCGCAATCATTGTGGTGACCAATACTTGTGTGTCATTAGCCACTTTCCGACCAAGTAGTTACAGGAACGTAGTTATAGGAACAGTCCACTTCTAAACAGTTTTACTAACTACTCTCCCCAAAACCGGTTTTGCTATTTGCACTCGCACTGGTCGAATGGCCATAGGAACTGGTAGGAGGGATAAGGGAATGACGCAAGCACCGCAACAGGCTTTTATAGCGTCGTCACTAGACTTTAGTGTAGCGCCACATACAACATTTCACAGTTTAATGTTTGTAAAACTGGGTGTATGATTGGAGATAAGTGTGTAAATCATCTTATGTATGCGGATGATCTGGTTGTTTTCAGCCCTAGTAGTGCCGGGTTCCTTCCGCGGCTTGCTGTTTGTTTGTTCAGATTACGAGGCTGAAACCGACATCCAATACAATTTTATAAAAAGAATGTTGTGTTGATAATGTCCTAATAACGGAGTTCGAACCGCGGCGTTTAAAAACTAGGCTGGAGTCATAGAAATTGAGTAGCTACTCAGAAAGACAAAAGACGAAGGCTCCAGCATGATATGTAGCATTATACACAACAGACAAACGAAGCAACCGGCGTAATTTATAAGTTGGACCAATCAACGTGGACCTAGGAAAAGGGAAAATGGAAAGACCCTGCTCTGGAGTAGGAGCTAAAAAGGTTATAGGAACGGCGGTGCGAGGAACTAAATAATCCCGCAATTTCTTCTATCGGAACACGAGAAAAAAAGGGTTATAGGAACTGCAAAAATCCCTGCGGTCGGAAAGCGGCTATTCTCAAAACTTTTGACCATGACTGTACAACAACTCACTTAAATTATACACATTTAAAAGTGCATCTTAAATAAACTTGTGCGCACCACCATTATTAATTATGATGTTTCTAAACCTGAATTCAAATCCTGATGGAATGATTCTAAGCTAAAAAAAAAAATATTTAATTTGAATTGAATTCTTTTATAATTTTATGAAAACCATTTTATAATTTTATGAAAACATTTTATAATTTTATGAAAACCATTTTATAATTGAATTTACTTAGTTCAGGGATATGATAATAAAAAAGCTTAAATTATGATTTGTGCTGCATAAAGTGCTATGCATATTTTTCACTATTAAGTTTTTAATATCGCTATTACTTTTTTAATATTGGAATAGTAATAATATAAATGATTGTATAGGCACAATTATTTATTTTTATTCCTTTTTAGGTTACCTGGCTTGCAAAAGACTAAAATTATTTGAAGCAGTTGAGAAGTTCAGATAAATTCTACTTCAGTACGAAATGGTAAATAGTCACACAAGTACAAAAAAATATGTAAAAAATTGTTTGAGTAACAAAAAATGAATGGAACAAATAGAAATATACATTTTTCTTTTCAAAAACAGTTTGTAATGGAGTAGAGAAATGGAGGGTCTTTCTATGTGTTCAGCTACAACAATCTGATTGCAATACGTTTCATATCTCTGAAAAGGACAGCATCACTGAGATGAAAAAATGCTAACTAGCTTTATTACTGAGAAGGAGGAAATCAAATGCAGAGCGTAGATTTCTCAAAGGCATTAAAACACAGCACTTCCTGCTAGAGGGAACTGAAGGTGTTTCAATGGAAACACGTCTCGGCGTTTGGTTTTCTAATGTTCTCCTGACACTAATGTAATTCAGTAAGCAGCAGGCCGGGCCTGTTGTCATGGTGTCAGGTACACTGGCACAGAATGACATTCAGGGCACTTAACCATTTAGGGCACTGGGATCATGGCATCATGCATGATCTCCTCCTTACCTCCATACACCTCCTTAAGAAAGGCCTGGTTCAAAGAGTATTCGTTATGTTTCAAATGCTGCAGCCTCTTGCCTTGTACTATCAAACCAATAGTCGCAAAATGCCAACCCACCACATCTGTCACTCCAGCTGTTTTGGTGAAACGCTGAAGACTTTCAAAGATGCCAATCCTGTTTGAACCCGGGAATGATCGTGTGCTGAGTAGCCAAAACACAAGATGCCTGTTAAGCTTCTGTTTATGCACCCACCCTTTATACAAGTCGTTTTTCAAACCTCTCAACTCTTCCGTCCTCACAGCTGACAGAAGAAAGTCTCCTGAACACCGAAAGAAGACAACATCCTGGGAATGGGATTATCTTTGCTGCTTAATAAGATTTATACTGTTTTTAACCGTTTTAAGCTTTTTCCTATAAGCAAAAAAAACCTATATATCATCAAAATGTCAGTGTTGATTTGTCTACAAAGTCCTTTGTCTGACATATAGGCTACATCCTGAAAGTCAACAGTGACTACTGAAAGATAGTAAGGTTGGTCCATTAGCGTACTGTTTGAACTAATAATGGAACTACCACCTCCATAGTTTACTAGCTTCAAACAGAGCGCTCACACACACTGTACACACACTAAGCCCACAATAATGACTGTGTGTTTATGGTACGTAATGAAGAGCCAATCTCCAGGCATGTGAGGCTCACATACTCCGTCTTGCCTTGTCACTGGAATCAGGAAAACTTGGCTGCAGCTTTCCAGGCAGTCAACAGCAAAGCATTTACACATGATGTAATCGACCAATTTCTGCTTGAGACTGATGAGGCAGTGAAATAAATTACGGAGGGAACATTTAGGACACATAATGGAGGTCTGAGGTGAAGGCAGGACACCCTTAACATTATACATATTTACCCTTTACATTAGACCTACATTACTTTATGCATTTATCCACTTGGCAGAAAGCCTCTCACTCTCAACCACTTAAAGCTCGGAGACACGCCTCAAAAGCAAATAACTCGGAGTAGGTAATTAACACCATGTCAACTAGAACTAAGACCTCTTGCTCCCTGTGAAAACATATTTATTTCTAAATCCGACCTCCTTAGAAACACAATTAACATCAGTGCCTTTATAAAATGTCCTTTACTAGATGTCATGATGAATAAAAACCGGGCTGGAAACCTACACTTGTTCTCGACGATGAAAAGAGACAAAAGTCATTATTCTCATTTACAAAATGTCAGATTTGTTTTCTTCTAGTGGCCTGGAGAAATTAATCCGAAAGTTGACAACCTAATGGATGTGTGACTGTGTGTAATAGGTATGTTCCTTAAACCTCCATCTCTCACTAAACCTTAATCTGTTGAGTCCGGCTGTATGTCGTCATCCCCAGAAGCACAGCTAATTAGATCACAATGATGTTGTCTTTATGGTAGAAGAAACATCAACCAATTGACTGGGAGTTACAGACACACTTTAGAGCCACTCAATACAGCCACACACAAGCACTCAAACATGCACATGAGCATGTAAACGTGCACACACACACCCACACATCTGCTGGACTGGGCTGGTAAACTATACAGAAGCAGGTTGCAGGATTTCATGGACCTGAAGGATCGGGTTGTCAGCAGAACACTGGACATGTTTTGTCTAGTTCGTTTTCTTGAGGCATCATGGATGGTGGACCATTAGTTTAGACCCAAATGAGGGGCTCACATATCAGATTCCACTTCCTGCCTCGGGGCCTCTGGTCAGCTGGCCCTCCCCCATCAGCCCCCATTCTAAAGCCCCATCCACCAAGGTCAAAGGTCGCTAATCACTCTTTCTCCCCAAACAACTCAACGAAAGCGCAGTCTGTTTAAATGTTCATATTTTCATCTGGGAGATTATTGTGTAGTGACTGCAAACACAATAAGCTATTACGAATTTACATGATGCTAGCCAACAATAACACAGGCTTTCTGATGTTAGCATTAGCCCCTCAGCACTTTCAGTTGAAATCACATGGCCTGTTTTATTTGCATTCCCTGCAGTTGGGGCTGCAACACGCACCGATGAAACTGAATGGGGGTGTGTCAACTCGACAATACCCTCCAGACTTCATTCACCTCCTTACGTCAACAAGGCACCAGGGCAACATTTTGCCAGGGTGACAACAGAAACCTCCAAGCTGGGTTAGCAGTGACCAAAAGCTAGAACTCACCTGGCCTTGTTGATCAATGTCACTACTCCACACCACCCAGGCAATCTGTCAAAACAATCAGATTTCCCTCAAAGAATGAAAATGATCCAGACAATTTATAGAGATAAAAGATTAATGAGATTTAGTACAACACTAACAATTTAAATTAAGCAGCAATTAAAAGATTTCCTGTGAGTGACAGTAGGATGCGGGCTACTAACTGCCAGATAAACCTGAAGTGAAATAAATATGGCAAATTAATGGGTTGAAATGTCAACATTTGATGCTAAGGATGATTTTAAGTGTTTAATTAAAATAGAAGAAGAAAATTATGGAACAATGAAAGATTTGAACAAAAGGAAATGAAAGTAGAAAATGGAGAGAGAGACATGGGGGGGAGAGAGAGGTTGAAGAAAGACAGAGTAAGAGGGATTGAGGAGCAACCGAGAGAGAGGGTTTGGGAGACAAAGAAACAGCTTTCCAGTCGTTTCAAAATAATGTAATCATCCCACTATTTTGTATTACATTTGCATTAATTGTACAGTTTTGCTCAGTATATTATTGATGTAGCAACAGTTAATTTTAGAAATGCAGTTATTGCCTGTTTGCCATTTTCTTGACTGTTTATTATATGTATAGTTTGAAAATGTAAGTAACCTAAATTTACATGTCAATAAAGTCTATGAAATTAATATGACATGTGAGGAAAAAGGGCTTTGTAGATTTGCATTAGTGTGAATAGTTAGGTGAGTGAGGAGAGCAAACCAGAATGTATTACAGGGAAAAGTACAGCATATAAATACAATAAAAAGGACTATATATAAATACAATAGAGAGTATAGCATATAAATACAATAAAGAGGACTATATATGTACAATAGAGTACTATAAATAAATACAATAAAAAGGACTATATATAAACACAATAAAGAGTACTATACATAAATACAATAAAGAGGAATATATATAAATACAATAAAGAGTACTATACATAGATACAATAAAGAGTACTATAT
The DNA here is from genome assembly GCA_016801145.1 of Umbra pygmaea. Classification (NCBI taxonomy): domain Eukaryota; kingdom Metazoa; phylum Chordata; class Actinopteri; order Esociformes; family Umbridae; genus Umbra; species Umbra pygmaea. Next base: position 32,635 of record JACXGM010001848.1, on the reverse strand, counting down.
ATAAATACAATAGAGAGTACAGCATATAAATACAATAAAGAGGACTATATATAAATACAATAGAGTACTATACATAAATACGACTATATATAAATACAATAAAGTGTACTATACATAAATACAATAAAGAGGATTATATATAAATACAATAGAGTACTATACATAAATACAATAAAGAGGACTATATATAAATACAATAAAGTGTACTATACATAAATACAATAAAGAGGATTATATATAAATACAATAGAGCACTATACATAAATACAATAAAGAGGACTATATGTAAATACAATAGAGAGTACAGCATATAAATACAATAAAGAGGACTATATATAAATACAATAAAGAGTACTATACATAAATACAATATAAAGGACTATATATAAATACAATAAAGAGTACTATACATAAATACAATAAAAAGGACTATATATAAATAGAATAAAGAGTACTATACATAAATACAATAAAAAGGACTATATATAAATAGAATAAAGAGTACTATACATAAATACAATAAAGAGTACTATATATAAATACAATAAAGAGCACTATACATAAATACAATAAAGAGAACTATATATAAATACAATAGATTACTATACATAAATACAATAAAAAGGACTATATATAAATACAACAAAGAGTACTATACATAAATACAATAAAGAGGACTATATATAAATACAATAGAGAGTACAGTATATAAATACAATAAAGAGGACTATATATAAATACAATAGAGAGTACAATATATAAATACAATAAAGAGGACTATACATAAATACAAAAGAGAGTACTATATATAAATACAATAAAGAGGACTATATATAAATTCTATAGGGAGGACTATATATAAATACAATAGAGAGGACTATATATGAATATAATAAAGTGGACTATATATAAATACAATAAAGAGGACTTTATATAAATAAAATTAAGAGGACTTTATATGAATACAATAGAGAGGACTATATACTGCACTGTACATTATATATATCCTTCCAAGATTTAACAAAGATAAATTCTTTCGAATAATTCCCTTAGCAGAAGTCTTACTATCACCTTGACACCATATCATAACAAGTATTAATTTAACATAAAAGTATCATCTTTCTCTTCTTTTTATCACCATTATAATCACTTTTTATTTTACTATGGACAAGTGCAATGAAATTGCAGTGTTGAAAAATCCAACAGTAAGCTACATACCCGCTAACATGCGTTAACTTACAAGTGCGTGTCCCTATGCTGAATATTCTATATAATATAACGTGATCATATTACGTTGATATATTTATTGATGAGACAAAGGATATGACCTGCCAGTTTCTATTACAAGATAGTGTTCAGCCCCCCTGCCTTGTCTGAAATCACTGTGACAACCGAGCCTCATATTGAAATGCAGACACTCAACCAAAACAGAAAGAACAGGAATAACTGAAAACATAAAATAACTGAAAACACATTGATTTATTTCATTGTAGACTTCAGACAACCTTGAAATGTTGCTCCTCTGTGCCGATGAGTCTGACAACATTCCTAATATGATACTTTTTTATTAATTACTGAATGTTAGGAATGATAGTCTAGGAAGACAGGCATGTAGGGGGAAGTGCAGGGCTCAGACCCCTGCTGCCAGGTGCACTTGAGGTGTAGAGTCAGGAGCTTAGACCACTACATCAAAATCTGGCACCAGGACATGTCTAAATCTTCTTCAGAGAGACTGTTTAACTTGCCCTGGATAAACGAACTTATACAAGTCTCCTAGCATTTTCATTCCTGATCTCTCCATATGCTTCGCTCTGCCTACTGTTGACTTAAGGCTGTGCTTCCCCACAGTGTGGTTGATCTTGAGGGGAGCAGTGGCTGGGTAAAACTTGTTCTGTGGCTGGCTTTCTTCTGCACCATGGATATCATTACAATACCATTTTACTAACTGTCAAGCTCATGCAAAGCATATGTGCTGGAAAAAGTACCCATTATCATACTTGGTATTAAAATGATACTGTTTTAGAATAAGACACAAATTAAAGAGAAACTCACCCCAACAGAAATATCCCATCAATATTTAGTTGAGCCTCCATTAGCAGAAAGAACAGCCTCTAGACTCTTCCTATAGCCTGTAATGAGTATCTGGATTCTGGATGAAGGTATTTTGGACCATTCCTCCTTACAAAACTTCTCCAGTTCAGTTAGGTTGTATGTTTGCTGAGGATGGACAGCCCGCTTCAAATCACCCCACAGATTTGAAATGATATGCAGGTCTGGGGACTGAGATGGACATTCCAGAACATTGTACTTATTCCTCTGCATAAATGCCAGAGTAGATTTTGAGCAGTGTTTTGGGTCGTTGTCTTGTTGAAATATCCAGCCCTGGCGTAACTTTAACTTTGTGACTGATTCCTCTACATTATCGTCTACATAAGTATCTGCTGATATTTAATGGAATTCATGCAACCCTCAACTTAACAAGATTCCCAGTACTGGCACTGGCCACACAGCCCCACACCATGATGGAACCTCACAGCATGATGTTCACAGCACCTTCTTCCAAAATGAAGCTGGCTTGTCAAAATGTTTATTTGCATACCTCAAGCAACTCTTTTTTTGACGCTTTCTTTACATTTGTGTCCCTGTATTTTAACAAAATTCAGACACCTCAATCAGAAGCCTCCTATTAAGGGGGCACAGTGAGCACAACACACAAAAACAGGTGGCCACAAATACTGATATTAAAAGGAAAATCCACTTGGCCAAAAAATCTGAGGGGGCATGATGCCTCTGACCTCAATTATACATTTTTCGTCAGTGTTGGTCATAGATAACGATTGTATGGTAACTTTTCAGAGAGATGATGCAGACAGGATAAGCAGACAAACCATTTGTGATTGGTTGTCGCCCAACCCTGACTATCGATATTCACTTCAAATTTGCATAAAATAGGATGGATCCTATATTTTGGCGCTTCTCACAGCATGTTCGCATCGCCAGGTATTCCCCACTCCCCTGCACGCACTGTCACGTGACCCAATTGAAAATTAATGGGAGATGATATTTCGCTAGTCGAAATTAGTCTTCGAAATTACTAGTGGACAGTGCCCGGAACTCGTATTTCAGATATTATTTCCAAACAATTGCTCCAAAAATTACACAAGCACCCCGACTCAAACTAGAACAGTTAGCAGTATTCTGTGAGTCATTTTTATTAATTTTACATTCTTTCCTCCAAGTTTAGACAATAACAGGAGGCTACATTGAAGCTATATATGCTACCTCCAGCCAGGTAGATAATGGTAATCAGCTCCTTACCTGTAATAGTTGGGTCCTCCTGTCTGGGCCCGGATGTTTTTTCCAAAACACTTTGGTCCACTTGAGTGGAAATTCAGTTGATCTAAGAAACAGATGTAATCATCTTCCTGGCAGGAAAGCATTGAAAGCAAAGACATTTCCTTATCCCACTCCTTACATTTTCTGTCTCTGTTGCCATCGATCCCGGTGTTCAGTAGCAACACTGATCAAATTGGGCAGGAGCCTTTCCCATATTTCTTCCTCACTGTATTCCAGCTCAAACGTATGGTTGGATATTAACAATCAATAATACTTGATCAAAATTTAAATTGTCCAGCTCTTCAGGTATTTCCTCACTTGCACTCCCCATTGAATCAATCATCATTCCTGTTCCTCTTTTGTGTGTTGTTTGTCTATCCAAATCAACTTGTTTCAGGGGTGTGACGAGAACAGATACGGAAGTCAACTGAACACCTCTGCTTTAGATTCAAACATTATGCCAGTGATGTCACCGGGATACTAATTCACAAACCTACGGGTGCTGGTTAAAGGGAACGTCAGAACACATTGAAAAGGTGTTTTTTTATAGGAGTGGCAGGTAGATAAGTGAACAAGAACTAGCTGACACCTGACCAAGCAATATCTTTGATTGTTAGAATCTTTCGATTACTTTTAGCAGAATGTTAGATGGAAGAAAAGAAAATGATTTTGTGGCAAATTTACTAATAAAAGTTTGAAATTGTAACAAAGGGTCATCCAACTCCAGCACTAATGGCCCTGTCCCAGCCAGGGAAAGGAATTGTATTGCACTTTCAAACAAGCAACTACGAAAGATTTGTGCGTGTTTAGGCCCAGCAGCTTGGCTGGAAACTCTGGGGAAGATTGTTGAATCCTGATTGTGTTGTTCCTGTCTGCGTTTTTGTAAATGTGACTTGTTGTTGTTGTAAGTTTGTTATTGTTTATTTGCTAAAGACATTGATTTTGGTTATGCAATGGCTATCTGTGATGCAGCATCCTGTTGCACTGTGTTAGATTGGTACATTCATGATGGTTTCAGTCATGTTGTGTCAATGAGTGTATTGTTAGTCTCAAAAGTGTTGAGCCTAGTGTTAAATCAGTTTATTCCAATCGATAAAGGTTATCGTCACTGTGAATATGGTGCGGTTACATCAAATGACAATTTTTGATTTAGAATGCAGTTTAATTACGGGAAGAAATTGCTGAAGGCTAAGGTGTAAAATGCATGGCCCGCCACTGGTATTTAGAATAAATGTTGCCTAGGATAGTGTTGCTAACTGTTTTAATTTACATGCTTTACCTATAGATATGTGCTGTATAGCTAGTGAATTTCTTTGTGGATTCTATAGAAATTTTAGTTCATCATCTGCTGGCATTAGAATCTTAATATTGAATGAAACACAACAGCATTTTACATTTTTCAAATGTTTTAAGGGACTTGTATAGTTGTTGTTGTGGTTCCTGAATTATTATTTCATTAGTTCAATATTGAAAAATAAAAACATACAGTACATTATATTAACGTCAATACAAATTATTTGTAACTTTTGCTTTTAACCCGACCCTCCAATTTGGAGCTGCTAAGGGCTGCCATAATGGGTGCCTAATGAGCAATTACAGCGAACTGCTCTCAGATGTGAATTGCAAACTTTCAGTTACTGGTCGAGCTCAAACCAATAGACTACACATTAATTAACAGTGCATTTAAACAAACATATCCTGAAAAATTTATAAATAGTAAAGTCCAATAGGACTTTGTAAAAGGTGCAACTGGCCCTGATACACACAGAAAATATCAATTTCTATTGGATCAAAATGAAGAAAATAACCGCCTAGCAACAGTAATTGCTTCATGCTCAAAAGAGGTAACTATCCATTTAATCACTTAACATAAAACTCAGTTGTCTGGGATTTAGTTTATGAAGGCTTTGCTCACGGTTAATCTCTACTGTCTTTCTGCATTTCTCCTTTTCTGTCTGTCAGTCTGCCTGTCTCTCTCTCTGCCTGTCGTCTCCCTGCCAGCTTTCCTTTTTCACATCCTGTCTTCCTGTCTGGCTGCATGTCACTGCCAATATCTCTGTGTTCGTGTGAGTCCTGCCTCTTTGTAGCCATAGAAGACCAACAGAATGTTTCTCTGGGCCTACACACTGTTCCAAGCAAGCAGAATAGAAACAGGTGGTATGTGTATGTCAATAATTACTGTGGTTACTTCCTCTCATGGCAGGTTGTGTGGTCCCATACGGATGGGATGGGCAATTGGAGAACTGACAACATTTCAACTTCAACAGCTTGTGGAGGGAAACATCTAGAGACTTGTCCTAATGTGTTTTCTGTGTAAAGTACACAAAAATAAACTGTGTGCTACAATGGATCAGGGTTAGTCATTGTCTAGTGAGAGGACTGTTGCTGTTCCTATAGAAACTCAGCATTGTGTTGGCCATTTCTTCTCTTCATTACAAAGAACGAGACGCTCCCCACCTCCGTATGTAACACCTCAATCCAAACGGCCTCCTCATGAAAACACAATGACATAAACAAAACGCAGCCGTCTAACTGACACGATAAGTGCTTATTAGAGACGAGCCGAGTGGTGATTGTGTTGCAGCGTCTGGCTGCTAGCAGAACAAATTGCCCACAAGGGCTGAGAACCAACTCTTGACTTCATGATAAGAGGAACAAACTGAGACATGGGAGCAGATTAAGGCGGAGTACACATGATTACTGCGCTATTGTTGTGGAATATCATATCAGTCTGTTTTCGGGTGCCGCCTGCTAAATACAGGCCGTAATAATCTGTGTGCTGCTGGAGGGTGGGAGGGTTGAGCAAGAGGGAGAGAGGGAGAGAGGGAGATGCGGAGAAGGTTGTCTCAGAGACGGGGTACTAGGCCCCTGCCTGAGCATCACAAGTCCGTCATTAAAATAGTCGTGCCTGATATACAAATTAACATATTTACACCCCGACTCTGCTTATGAGGATACATTCAACACATATATAAAAATAAATATTTTAGAGTTTACAACCTATATTCTAAAAAATATTTTAAATAATAAATCATCATAGTCGTAATATTCATATTTCATCGAGAAAGGTCTATATCTATAGGTAAGAGACGTGTGTTGGAATGCAGGACGTTTGGAGGTTTACGAAAGGATGAGTGTAAAGGCCAACACACCAGGTGCTGACAGTATGAGCACAGCATAAAATATCAAGATTATTTCCTCAAATGGCTACTGTTGATTAGTCGGCACTAATTGATTGGAACATGTGGAGCTGCGGTCATTCTAGGAGAAATATACACTTTCAAACCCAGAGCACATCCACTCCATTTTGAAATTAGCTAGAAATTAGATGAATTCGAATTGTCTCTTTCTGATGCTGGTTTGTAGGATGGTTGCAATAAATGTTATTTGCTAAACCCTGCTTCCGGCTGCGCTGCCAACCATCAGACTATTCAGTTAGCCTTTGTTCTCTCGCCATGTATTTTATGTATTTGGCCAGCCCATTCAATCTTATTTTCCAAAGCTATACAATGTATAATTTACAGTATCTGCACTTCTGAATCGATTAGTACATTTTCTTACTGATTAAAGTTTACATTTTGGTGTCCGGATGTTTCTCTGCTGCCTTTCTGGCTGGTGGTTGCTAGATAGTATGCGGTTGTGCTGTCTTAAACCCACTCACCACCCCAGCCTCGACCTGTTTGGCTATGAGCTTCCTTCCTGCAAGGGGATTAGTACATTGCACACAAAAAAACTGTTTTCTGGAGGATCCTTGTGGGGTTTTGTCAAATTCAAACTGTCAGATAATCACTATGCTGCAAGTTATTCTATGTCCTCAAAGAACATTTATATGGGTTTCGCTCTACAGTGTAAATTTGGAAGAACCCCGGAAGTATCGTTCAAGAACCAGTTGTTTTTAGAGTGTACACTGTACTTATCTCCTTACAGGAAGGAAACCCACAACCAACCTGACAGTAATTATTAGTACCATCATCGTAACATGATGCAGGAATGGCATGATATCCCGAAAGTACAGAGACTAACTCTAACACATCTTTTGCTAATAAATAGTTAAGTGAATAAGTGGCATTTCATGTCTGAACCAAGTTTAACAAAGTAAATTGGTTGATTGGGCAATTTATTTTAGGTCATATTTGCACAATTTAAATAACAAAAGTCAGAATAAGCACTGTGGTCAATTTGGTCTTTAGTATGGTCTGTACTTCCTTGAAGTGTTAAAATTAAGCCTTAGTACAGGCAAGTATTGAGCCTGGTTTCTAAGCAATGATTGTCCCTAAAGGACCTAAATATGGGTTTTCTTTCAGTAATGACCCAGATAGACAGAACATCACAGGGGGAGAACCACAGACATCAGTTAACAATTATTACTGGAGATAATTAACAAATCCAATTAATAGAGAGAGAGAGTGATACAAGGGAGAGACAAGGGACAGAAGATTTTCAGGACATGATTTAAAATGTGTGTCTGTAGAAGAGGTTTTCAGGAACATAAAGCATCGCCTGGGAGCTGTAGTCACTAGTCAGCTGGCTGTGTTCAAAGTGACAGATCCTGAAGGTGCCCAGGCTGGTCTCTCCTTCTGAATCAAGACTAACCTCTGTGGTTCACCTTTTAATGAGGATATTTCTCCTCAGGCTACATGGTTCAACTGAGGCTAGTCGAGTCAGAAACAACAGCAGAAGGGAAACATGCGGTCACTGAGAAGTTACCTGTACTTCAGAGGAGTTGTGAGGTACTGATGTTCACATATACTATATAATAACACGTTCTATCTCCACTGATGCGTGATAACCTAGCCTGGGCCATAACAGGGATGTGTCTGTTTCTGTGTGCCTGGTCTGTGACATTGCCACTGTGTGTTTCACAGGTACATTATATAGTGTTAAATACAGACTACCTATATGTCCCTGGTCTGCTCTGCACTCTTTACCACCTGGTCTACACTGACCAATAAGTAAAGGCTGAGCTGGCTCTCTGGATCAGTAGATCTGGCAATCTCATTGGATTTGCTAATCTCAGAGACAGAAGAGACACTCATATTAAATGGGGCGTCAGATGGCTCAATGGGTTGGGAGTCAGACTTGTAGTTGGAAGGTGGCCGGTTTCCAATTGGGCTAAATATTGTTGTGTCCTTGAGCAAGGTGCTTAACCCTACATTGCTTCCTTTATGTCACTCTGGATAAGAGCATCTGATAAATGACTAAAATGGAAACTGAAATGTCAAGCAAGTAAGACCAAAGTTAAACCAAAGCTCCCAAGGAGCAAGGTATGTTGAAAACACTGTATGTCTTTCTGGTTGAAATTACATTAAATATATATTGAATAGAAGTTGAAAAGATGTTAAAGAAACACCTTTCAAATGATTTTGCTCTAAGGGCATCCCAAATCATATAGCTGAAACATACGGCTTTTAAAGCAGGCCTTTCAAGTCAGAGCACCAGTAAATAATTTCTATTCCATTGTGAGGTGGCTAGCTTTAGCAGAGGGACAGAGAAGTAGAATCAGGGCTAGAGGGAAGTCTGTGTGTCAGGCGGGTGTGTTCTCTGTCAAACCTGGAGATGAATGAGCTCGACGAACCGTTGGCCAATAATGTTTATACATTTTGTGTGTGATGACAACAGTGGGCTTGAATGCCCAGTCTTAAACCAGCCACGAACTACATTGGACCTCTCGCAAATCCAAAAAAGCTCCCTGTGTTTGCAGCCCTGTAATTAATTTCCTGTTCATTAAGCCTGATAACAGACAAACCCACGAGAGATCTAGAACTTAGGTGTTGGCCGTAAATGTTTAGGTAACCCTGGTTTCCGTCCTTGCTTACAACACTGCTGGCACCAGCCAGAGCATAAAAAAAGAATTATATTTATTTTTGTGTAATCATTAGGATTAAGCTGCTGAAGAAACGTATTAATATCTAATCCCCCCCGCCTCCACCCCATCTCACCTCCTGCATCTCCTCCCTCCCTCCCTCCCTCCGTCTCCCAGATTTGCAGCGCTGATCCTTTTAATTCAGGAGGAAAATGGAGGCAGTGGTTTGGAGCTGCTCTGAGCTCCAGACGAGCTCCTTGACTGCATTGTGGAGCTTACAGCTGGGTTTCCTTTATCCTGCTTTTCTCTGTCCCTCTCTTTCGACGACCCCCCCCCTTTTCTCTAGTGCTTGTCTTGCTGCTCTGAGTGGACTGGGTGGGGGGCACTTGTCACAGGGCCAACTTTTGGGGTTTCCAGCCCATACGCCCCCCCCCCTGCAATTCTTCCTTCCCCCTCCTCCATACGACAGGCTGTAAACACACCGGAGCGGAGGGCCACGCTCTAAACACCCCCCTCGCATGGCCCCACTCAGCACATCCTCCGCACTATCAGGGTTCATACATAGATTGTCTTTTTAACACACACACAGTGTGAAGAGAATGAGAGAGGCAAAGGGAGAGAGAGAGAAACAGGAATAAAATAACAGGGGAGAATTAAGGGACCAATGAAATTGCTACAATAATATAACGTGAAGTAAATTTAAAGAAACTGAAAATTAAGAGAGGCAGAGGGAAAGAAAGTGAGACAAAAGAGGAGCTGAGATGTTTAAATGAAGACAGTGATCTGATAACGGGCTATGGGACCAATTTATCTCTCTGAGAAACACACTGATATTAAAAAGAGATGGCTTATTGCAGGCATTTACTCTCATACATTATAGTCTGCAAACGGTGAGTTATGACTGTAAATAATTGAAAAACGAGGAGGCTCAGAAGTTCCCCCCTCTTCCAGCATGCTGGTTTTTCATCTTATTTTTAATTTGTGTAAAACTCCTCTTTAAAACCACAAAAAAGATGACAAACCTGATGCAGCAAACTTTCAGGAAACCACCAGTACACCACACACCTTTTATTATTTTCATTATTTTTATTACTTTTGGATCTTCAGGTTAGTTCTCAAGATGTGGTGTCAGGCAGACAGGTCCTGGATCAGGTGCCTTTCTTGTTGAAAAGCAGTCCAAAGCATCCAGTCCTACAAAAGTAATGGACGTGAAGAATTCTTTAAAATTTGGTAAATTTTAATTATTAATTATAAATTAATTAATTAACAAAAACATCAGTCTCAGACTGGCTCTGAAAGTTGAACTAAAAATGATACCTCATCATCCTTTCGCTGCATTCTAGGAGCGATGAATATAGAGATGAATGAGATGGAAATTGCTGAACATGGAATAGGCAGCTGCAGAGTATGACCATTTCTTTCTTTTATACAGTCTAATCAAATCCCAAATTAAATAAACTGGGCTGCATTAGAGAGAACCAACCCAAAGCACCTCTGCACAAATTCATTTTAGATTTGAATAACAAATGAATCCTTTTAGAGGGGCACTGCGTTCTGGTAATGATCAGACGCCCAGGGATCACTCCAAGTTTGGAAAAGGTTACATCTCCATGACAACTTGAAGAAGGGGGGGGAGAGGAGGGGAAATCTGTCGATTAGGAGCCCAGGGGAAAATAGAGCTTCTATTTTGTTAATGTCAAGAAAGTAAGAGTCTGTGGGTTTATCTGTATCAGTTCACATCCTGGGGGGTTTATAGCTTCCATTGTGGTATTTACAGCAATTTAAAAAGCAAATAAATAACCACTAAGAAGGAATACTTTGATTGAATGCACATTTATATTGTACAAATGATCAATTGAGTTGACATTGTTCTAGTTTAGGTTACCCGTTAAGTAGCTTGCAATTGAAAAGTAGCCTACAGCAGACAAGGCCATTTTACATACCGTCATCCATCTAGGGTTGTCAAACTAATGTGGCCAGCAGACTGCAACCTGCTTTGTCCCTCTTTACATTATAACTCTCCTTCATTTAGATAACATTAACATCATATGTAAATGAAGCTTACTATTTACACAGCCTATGAAAACTATCATACACATGATGTGCGCATAGCGATTTGTCCCAGTGTTTTGACCCGGACGGACTCACTACTTGAAACCAACACGGCGTACCTGTGAAACACTTCAAATAATAATTTTATCCGTGAGCGACTTCATAAGGACACCACAGAGTTTGTCGCGTGTTGCAGCAGTTTCTTTTAGAGCTTAGAAACAATGATGCTTCACAACGCCAACAACGTCGATCTAATTCAATCACTCTACGAGCTTGTGGAACAAGCTTTTCATTAGCTTCCGTGTAAATAAAACCTCATGAATAAAAGCTAGAATTTTTTAATTTAACCTACATTCTGTTTAATTTCCAATTCTAATACTATACATTTGTAGACTACATGATGGAGCATGGTGAAATTGTTTAGACAAAAGACTGACAGACATACCCAAGTACAGGTACATGTTAAGGTCTTGTACTGATTTATACAGTAGCCATGTCAATGAGACCATTTGTAGAAGTAACATAACTACTTCCCCTACACTGTGTAGTATTTGGTTAGTGACAAAAGCACAACCTAAAATGCATAACTTATATCAAAGATGGACTGGCGCATGCCTATGGACAAACAAGGTCTTCATTGCAATTCCTGTTCAAATGGCAAAACAAGCACTGCATGGTGTAGGTAATTATCATTTTGATGTCATGAAATACATGTACTATAGCATTTGTAATCTAAATATCCATTCAGAAACAAACTTCACAAACGTAAAGATAATTATTTCCTATGAAAGAGGAGTTAGAATTCAGAGCTGCACATTCACACAATTATGCAATCAGACCCCTAAATGAGCCAATTGCACTCTGCTCTCTGCCAGTTGTTCATTAGACAGCATGACGATTTCAAGCAGTCCCCTTGCTGCTACCAGATCTAGATGACGATGCTCTCTGTCAGTCTCACGGTATCTTCTTCACTGCTTTTCCACCTGGAGTGAACAAAAGGAGATACAGTCGTATGCAAAAGTATAGGCACCACTGACAATTTCCATGATTTTCATTTATAAATAAATGGGTGTTTGGATCAGCAATTTCATTTTGATCTATCAAATAACTGAAGGACAAAGTAATATTTCAGTTGTGAAATTAGGTTTATTGGATTAACAGAAAATGTGCAACATGCATCAAAATGAAACTAGACAGCTGCATAAATTTGGGCACCCTTGTCATTTTGTTGATTTGAATACCTTTAAGTACCTAGCACTTATTAATTGAAACACAAAATTGGTTTGGTGAGCTCATTAAGCCTTGTACTTCATAGACAGGTGCATCCAATCATGAGAAAGGGTATTTAAGGTGGCCAATTGCAAGTTGTTGTTCTCTTTGACTCCTCTGAAGAGTGGCAACCACAGGGCTAGCAGCCGGTTTGTCAAAGTAAAGCAAAAGCAGAAGTGCCTTAAACCTGCATTCTGTCTGAATTCAGACTGGGGGCGACACTTGTGATTGCAAAAGAGCTCGGTTTCTATAGAAGTCTATGAGAAAGTCAGCCACTTTTCAATTGATTTATTACCTCAGTAAACATTTTCATAATGAGTTTATGGTCTCATTTGCTAGTTTTAAGGGTGAATCCCAAATTCTCTGTCTTACCCCTTCCCCTTAGTTTTGCGCGTTCACGTGAGAGTAAGGGCTATGCCAATTCTCATTTTGATCGAGGGGTAGGGCTAAGGAGAAGGGGTAGTTACCCCTTAAAATCAAGCATTTTCGCAAGCTTACTTGAAAGCAAGGGGTACCCAGGATACACTGCTCAACCGGCAACAATGGCGGCCAGACAATCCAGAGAGTCCCATAAATGTATTTTTGGCTTGAATAATAATAATTGATCAAAAAAAGTATGACAGACTTGTTTTGTGCTTTACACAGTCCTGTACATACAGTGGGGAGAACAAATATTTGATACACTGCTGATTTTGCAGGTTTTTCTACTAACAAAGCATGTAGAGGTCTGTAATTTTCATCATAGGTATACTTCAAATGATTAATTAAGTATTTGATTACCTAACAACCAGTACGAATTCCAGCTCTCACAGACCTGTTAGTTTTTCTTTAAGAAGCCCTCCTTTTCTCCTCTCACTACCTGTATTAACTGCACCTGTTTGAAATCGTTACCTGTATAAAAGACACCTGTCCACACACTCAAACAGAATCCAACCTCTTCACAATGGCCAATACCAGAGAGCTGTGTAAGGACATCAGGGATACAATTGTAGAACTGCACAAGGCTGGGATGGGCTACAAGGACAATAGGAAAGTAGATTGGTAAGAAGGCAACAGCTGTTGGCGGAAATATTCGAAAATGGAAGAAGTTCAAGATGACGGTCAATCTCCCTCGGTCTGGGGCTCCATTCAAGAACTCACCTCGTGGGGCATCAATGATCATGAGGAAGGTGAGGGATCAGCCCAGAACTACACGGCAGGACCTGGTCAATGACCTGAATAGAGCTGGGACCACAGTCTCAATGAAAACCATTAGTTACACACTACGCCGTCATGGATTTCAATCCTGCAGTGCACGCAAGGTCCCCCTGCTCAAGCAAGTGCATGTCCAGGCCCGTCTGAAGTTTGCCAATGACCATCTGGATGGTCCAGAGGAGGAATGGGAGAAGGTCATGTGGTCTGATGAGACAAAAGTAGAGCTTTATGGTCTAAACTCCACTCGCCGTGTTTGGAGGAAGAAGGATGAGTACAACCCCAAGAACACCATCCCAACCGTGAAGCATGTAGGTGGAAACATATTTCTTTGGGGATGCTTTTCTGCAAGGGAGACAGGATGACTGCACCGTATTGAAGGGAGGATGAATGGGGCCATGTATCATGAGATCTTGACCAACAACCTCCTTCCCTCAGTAAGAGCATTGAAGATGGGTCGTGGCGGGGTCTTCCAGCATGACAACGACCCGAAACACACAGCCAGGGCAACTATGGAGTGGCTCCCTAAGAGGCATCTCAAGGTCCTGGAGTGGCCTAGCCAGTCTCCATACCTGAACCCAATAGAAAATCTTTAGAGGGAGCTGAAAGTCCATATTGCCCAGTGACAGCCCCAAAACCTGAAGGATCTGGAGAAGGTCCGTATGGAGGAGTGGGCCAAAATCCCTTCTGCAGTGTGTGCAAACCTGGTCAAGAACTACAGGAAAAGTATGATCTCTGTTATTGCAAACAAAGTTTTCTGTACCAAATATTGAGTTCTGCTTTTCTGATGTATCAAATACTTGTCATGCAATACAATGTGAATTCAATGGGAACCAACAGAGGAACCAACAGAGGGACACGTGGTATTTTTCATTTTTATGCTGATGTCACAGTATTATATGCTAAGACTGCCTCTCCTGTTTTTGGAAGTTTCCCAAAAATACTACCCTAAATGGATCTGTTATTGAACAAATTGTTTCCTACAAATATCTCGGTATTTGGTTTGATAAAAAAATCTTTCAATAATTAGTTGGTTCAGAAGCTTAACATTAAAATTGGTTTCATTTATAGAAGCAATTCATGTCTGTCACATCAGCATAGAAAGATATTATTGCAAACAAATACAGAGCTCCGCTGAGAAGAGACATGGATCTCTGTTGACTTGCTTTGTATAAACAAGGGTACATTCATCTCACTGCCACAAAAGATCCAAATAGTTAGTTGGCAAACTAAGCAGGTTTTCTAAAACCACTAGTGTGACTAAGTTGTCAGTTAAGACATATTGGTTTGTTCTGTTGCATTTCTAACAAACTGCTAGCTAGCATTTATGCATTTATTAATTTTTGCTTTTGCCATAAAATGGAAGGCTACAGCTAATTATTCATTTATGAATTTTAGCTTTTGCCATAAACTGCAAGGCTACCGCTAATGAATAACGTAACTTCTCTGGTGAGACTGTTGTTTCCATAATTTCAGAATCTCAAACTTCGACAACATAGCATAGGGCACCAAACACACATTGCTGTGTTTATACCTGCCTCGTCATCTGTTGAGAAAGTTCCCCACGTTATATCTGGAGGCCTTGGATGACAATTCAGATTTTCACCTGTATAGGCCATAAAAATGCCTATATGACGCAAACTGGCGATACGTGTCGTGGATCTACATTAAATCTATGTGAAAAGGGCCTTTCTCAGATGTCTGGAAAGCAACATACAGTAAAATGTGTAATTTCTTCAGTACATTATTTTTGGTGAGCCCCCCACGGGCCAAGTTCAATGTTTTTGTGGGCAGGATGGGGCCTGCGACCCCTGAGAATAGCACATTATCTCTGAGGCCTGGGCGTTTTTGTTGGGCACCACTAAGTAAGAGCACTGCTCAGGGATCTTGGTTGAGGAACAATCATGAGTGCTGCCTGATACTATGGTGTTTAAAGGGGTGTTGTGTGTCGATGAGGTGTAGGTCACACAGGAACTTGTGTGTGTCATAAACGCTGACATCAGCTTGTAGAGACTGGTGTGAATGTATTAGCATGATGACAAATGAAGTTGTAAATTAAATTAATTAAACTATTTCTTAAATTATTTCTTAAGTAGGGAAACATTGTTTAAGTACCTTCAGCCAGACTTCTAGAGGAAGTGAGGTCACTATCCTGATGTGGTATAGAGAGGATATAAAGGAGGGAGAACGAACAGGGATGTTGATGGTTGTTGCTTGTTTAATAGACAATCCGGGAAAACGTACATTTAATGCAGTTGCAGGTGAACAGTAGAAGCGAGTCCACAATGAGTATACTTATATAGCTTATTATGCTCTCACAGCGGCATAGGACGCTGACAGCTAACTTACAATTAAAGAGCGTCCGCATAAACATCCAAACACAACACACAACACACATTTCACAACTTACATTTGAGTAGAGTAGCTCCCAGATAGCCTTCTCACAAAGGAACAGAACAACATATAACGTAAATCAATTACCGACACCTCTCCCTAGTTCAGCCACCCTTTATAAAGAGAAAACTAACTGGCTAATAGAACAGGGCTGAACATAATCATTAATCAATCGGATCTACAAGACACCAGTCTAACCTAACCTAAACCCCATCCTAGAAATGGCCAAACCAGAGAGAGGTGTCACATGCACTTAAAGGGACAGAACATATATATAGACATAATGATAACAACAATGCAAAGCATTGGCTTATACTGAACTATAACAGAAAATACCCATAAACAAAATATCAAGAACATAATAAATGAGTCCGATCTCAGTTTCTGTTCATACCACGCCAGCCCACACTGGGCAAGGTGTGACAGTCACCAAGTAGACCTCCAGCTCCACTTCAACCTAACCAAATACATAGTTCTTCTTTCAGCCATGGGAAAACAGGAACATGGTCCTGAAATCGATGTGATTACACGAAGGTGCCTTCATGTTTGATGCCCTCGTTTAACCCATTCGATTTCTTTGCATGCAGTTTCTGAATGACTTTCAATTATACTTAAAGGTGCACAAAGGAAATCCTTCACAATGCATCCAATTGATTGTTGTAGATTAAAAAAAAGGTTTATTGATGGTTTTGTATGGTTTTTTACATTTAACCTGTGGGGAACCCTAGTAAGTTCTTTCAAGGAACACTTTTAAAATAACATTATCGGGATTATTGGTGAGGGTTTATAAGTTCTTCAAAGGGATCATTGTGAAAACATTAAAAAGTTATTTGAAATATCCTTTCATAGTTTTCCTTTAAGAACTTCCCCCACAGTTTCAATTTGAAGAACCACTAAACTATATGCCAAAAAGGCTTTTCTCTGAGTGTAGAACACAATACTTGACAAAGGTATACATGATAAGATCTAAACAGAAAAGGATGCTCACTATTTATTGGCATACAGTACTTTCACCACTCTTTGAAGTTGAACATGACATATTTCATATGTAGAGCATTTTTTACATAGGCAATACTTTTAGTCATAGTGCGAGAACCACAAACCTAATTGCGTGACTAAATTTCATTTGATATGACGATTATTTGTTAAATATTTGCACATAATGAATATAACAGACACAAAGACCTAAACATGTCAAAAGAACCATCTTAGACTTTAATACAATGTTATTGAGACAACCTGTTTCAATCACATCAGTCAAGATTATTTTATGTAATATATATAAATAAATTGGCTTATGAATGAATGTGGTGGAGTCTTATTCATTCACAGCTGACCTTTCCGTTAACACCTACAAGCCAGCGCTTCAATCTGTTCAAAGATCAAACAAAGGCCTTTCTGCTTGAAGATAAAGTAAAAACAGTGGGTTGTGCAGTGCCTGTGGTGAAGTGGTAACAGAAATACAAACACAGAATCAGATTTAACAATAAAGGTGCCCTGCATAGAATTTAAGTGAAAACAGTTCCGTTATGGTTTGAATTCTCTGAATAATTTGTCTATGTTCCTAAATCCCTTGAAATAATTATTTTATTGTCTCGCTCATCAGTGAGCTCTCTCAGGGAGAACAGTCAGCTAGCGTGAGTGCTACGGTGTAAGGTTATATGGCAATATTTAAATAAACAATACTAGAGGATAACAGTAGTGTGGTGCAGCCATATATATATATGTATATATATATATATATATATAACACAATATATACCTAAACTCACCACTGCAGGTTTTATACCAGCGTCCTCATTTTCTGCTGTTCATCCACATCTCTGTCAGGGACTTTCATTCTAACTGTATAAAGAAGTATAAAAACATATCCTTTAACAAGTCCTTTAAATAAAAGAAACCCACAAACCGTCGATTCATCACTTGAGAAAGTTACGTGCATGTCCACTGTACGAGTTACTCTCCAGCCTCAAACTGCAATTGAGCCCTACAAAAGGAGGCCTTAACTACCATGAACAATGTTGGCACAACTCCCGTCACAGAGCCATCATCTCCTCCTCTGTGTAGAACCGGCTCTACGCCCTCCCCCGGCTTCACCGCTCATCTACCTGCACCGTTCTCATTCCCAGTCATCAATCAACCCCTCCGTTCCAGTTCCCACCATTCACCCCCCCCCCCCCCCCCCCCCCCCCCCCCCCCCCCCCCCCCCCCCCGTCACTCTCAAACCCTTCCTCTTCATTTCATGGATCATAGATCTCCGGCCTTCCAGCCGTGCCTCCACCAGGAAGAACCGGCCAAACACAGAGCCGGCGGTAAGCTGATACGTGGACGCTCTACTACAGTTCCCCTTGAGGAAAATGAATGGAGGGCAGGTGGAAACACCAGGTTCTTAAGCTATCTCACATGATTATTCCATGAACCTGCGTCCTTCACCACACCATCACCCACCGCAACAACCGTCTAAAACCCTGGAACAGGAGACAGACCCAGGGAACATTTCTTTCCGCTTCTTTTACACAGATGAGAGGTGTTGACAGTTCAGTGTTACGGTGACAAGTCGTCCGAGTTGGAGACTTTGAAGAGGCTCAGATTTAGAGTCAGACAAATTGAAAGGAGAACTTTGAAGTCGCTGTGAAGAACTCTGTGGTCTGAGCTGCGACGTTCTCAGCGTGGGATGGGAATGAGCGACATGTTCAAGCTATTTGGCGCTGTTTCGTTGGTCATCACAGCAACTGAAGGGAATACTAAAATACTGTGACAGGCTGTTGAGCTTGACTGTGACCGCATAATGTTAGCATGTGATATGGGAGATAAACAGAGAGAGAAAGCCAGGAGAGAGACTGAGAGAGAGAGAGATTTAGACAGCTAGAGAGATGCTAGAGAGCTACGTGAGATATGTGACGGACTCTGAGATTTGCATATAAATGTTGTCTGTCTGGAGGCTGATGGTGGGGGCGTTGGGGGTGTGGGGTGTAGGAGGGGCTGTGAACGAGGTTAAGTGGCAGCCTCTATTTTGGCTTTTTATAACAGTGGCTAGCTGGGTTTATTTTGCGCTGAGTTCTGTGACAGAGGTGTCATTTATAGGCTTTTTGCACTACGATAGATTTTGATAGATTTCAGCAACATTTTCGAATCTGCTTCAAGACGAGACACAATTGTAGTGTGTAAACTTGTGGTTCTCTCTCAATTCCACGTGGCCTCTGGAGGTGGCACACAAGAAGAATTCAAAAGAGCCCACCTGGGGCTGTGCAAACAGCACAGAAGAAATGTTTATTGTTGGGGAATTCTTCATGTGTAAGTCAATGGGCTGGGCTGGTTTCTGAGCCAAGTGCTCAGGCACCCAGCTCAACCAGTGGCGGCTCCTGAATTTGTTTTTGTTGCTAGCTGATTGCTGTTAGCGCCCTATCTTGTTCCCGGTGCAACACAGCGCAAAGCCCGAACGCATGTGTATTTGCTAGTGTAAGACCGACGCAGTTGTCAATTTCCCATCCAGCGCCCGCATTGTTTAATTAGCAAATGCACCTGCGTCCATCTTTGCGCCCATGGTCGTGCTGGTCTTACAGGGAGATGTGTTCAGGATAATTCTAGGTGTATTGCTATCTCGAGGCATCGGACAGTGATCGCACCATTAACCAACAAAAACCTGGTCAAAAGTCAGAAGCGTAGCAAGTCAAATGCACCTAGGCGTATGCACAGTGCGTGCAGACTATGCTTGTTACACACACAGGGAAGCGCAGCAGCACACAAACATGCAAAAGATTAAAAATAAAATCATTACGATGCAATTCTGCCCTCATAATATCAATGCGCGAAAGGTATAAACGTGCCTGGCTCTTAAAGGGAATGGGAGATGACACTCTGATTGGTTTATTGTATGTTACGCCCAAAACCACCTATAAATTAATGAAGACACTTAGTACAAACCTTTTGAACCATGCGCCCGATGCATGGACCCTTTTTTCCCCCGTCAAACTAGCATAAGTGGATTTGGACACGCCCAAATTGCACTTGCGCCATGTGCTAAGATCGTTAAAATAGAGCCCATTCTAGCTCTACAGTCAGTCAGCATGCAAAAGCTCTGGTTATGTACTGGACTGCAAAGTAATTGTATTAACTAGCTAAGTGTGTAGCTGAAATATAGCCTAACTGTCAAAGTAGCACTTTTTCTATTTAGAGAATGAAAGACGTGCAGTGAAAGACAAACACATGGTAAGCCCTTACTCATACCAATATATTATAATTTTAAACTATGCTTTACAGAGAATAATGAGACAAACAGGGACATAAAACAAAGATATGCTGAGGCAGGCTGCAAAACTGGAAGACCAAGAGAGAGGTTAGTGCATATTATATAACAAAACATGTTTTTCATTCATGAATATTTGTTCATCATCCATTAAGTGACTTTTCTGACAGGGCTGAGCCAGGCAGAAGCTATTGATTAGTGGATAAAGTAGGTGTAGGCCACACATGACATAGCCTACTGGAGTAAAAGTTAAAAAAAGTATCTTCTCAGAAATCTGTACTTTGGTAAAACTCCTCTAACATTTCAATTCATTATTAGGCTAAATGTTCATTATTATAACATCATATTTAATGTAAAGCAATAGCCATCTTTTACCTATACAAAACTATTTGTTAAGCAAAATGCCAACGCAATTTTCAGGAATTTAGTGCTGATTTAGAGTTGGCTTGTAAGCGTTGTGTCATTTTGTATACAGTTGTTTACAATCGCTGGGACCCATTTCTCAATACTTAGGTCTTTTAAAAAAAATCTTCACACAGTGTGTGAGCACAACAGCAGTTTGTGGGTTAAACTCTGGATTATTTTTTATGGTTTGTCACAAAAAAGTGTTTTCTCACTCAGACACAAGCACCACCAAACCTTTCTATACCTACAGGTCAATTTACATACTTTTTCCAAAAACTTTGAACTTCATTTTAAAACATTACTCTACATAACACAAATTCTAATAATATAGAAATTTGCTACATTTCTACATTAATCTTATGAAATACTATCAAAACTGTATGACCAACCACAGCTGATTACCATTGTAGCTGAACTCCTACCCAGATGTTAGTCTCTCAATGTCATTACCAGCTATACAAAAGGGGACATCTTAATTTAGTAATAATTTAGTACCGTAATGTCCACATGGACCCAGTCAGAGATAGAGAAGTGTCTGAGAGAGGAAATGTAGTGTGTATGCGGGGTGGAAGTAGACTGAGAGGAAGATCAAAAGCTGTAGTCTCAGATGAGATTAGGGCTACTATAATTGATCAGAAAATAACTGAGGTGTATTGCCCAAGATGACATGAGATGTGATGTGGATGATAACCTGTGGCCAAATACAAAAGTCAGGGTTAACTAGCATTGCTACTGTAATGTATCAGTAGAGTGTAAAGCCTATATACTGGTACTGTATAAATTCTTGTATTTTGGAATCATTCAATGCCAAAAAACATTGCATCATGTCTGATTCATTGCTATAAAATATAATGCAATGGATTCCAAACAGTGGAGAGTGGTTATTTTTATTTTGTATAGAAATAATCTGTTCTTTGTGTTGCCTAGGTTATTGTTTTATGAATGACAAAGTGTGCTTGTTGGGTGACAACTGTTGCTAGATTTTTTGGAAGAATGAGTTGATTTGATATGTATGAATTGTTTTGGTAGTTTTAGTGCATTATTGATGTGAAATTACCTGCTGTGCAACACTGAAAGTTGGTTAATGGAACTGTGTGCAGAGTTTTGAAAGAGACCTAAATATTGAGAAACGGTCCTAGCGATTGTTAAAAAAAACATCTTTAACTATAAATAGTACACAGAACTAGAAAAAGGTACCGTATTCTGAAATGGCCAATATACAACCTCACTCTTCAAACTTTACATTTATCTTATTTGGTAAATGTCTCTGTATTAACCGTAGTTGTCTAATTACTGAGGATATTTTGTTTAATAGTGTTCACATTTACATTTAAGTTGTACATGTACATTAGGAAATAAAACATGTTAAGGTGGTAGATTATTTGCAGTTACTATTTACCCCAATCACAAAATGGCCTAGTGCACCATGAAACTCCTAGGCTGAAAATGTGTCCCACCACTTGCCGTAATACGCAAAAATGACATGGCTCCACAGTGAATTATTCCACTTATTTAGCTAAACCGGACACATTTTTAAAAGATAAAAATATAAGCATATAAGTCAATACCAAAAGCATGTATTGACTGATCTCGAAAGTATTGGCTTACAAAAGCAAAATAAGTTATCACAGTGGTATATAGAAATACAAATAATCAAGGGTGTTATTTCACATTCCTCAAATACAATGTGCATTTCCATAAACAAATGAAATATGTAATCAGCTGAAAATACAGCATCTTGGTATTTCAAAGGTAATACAGCCTAATGGCCCTTTAGAGTAAAGGGAAGTGCACACTTTAAACAATAAATAGTAACATCATGGCAATAACAAGTAGACAAATTGTTAAGAGAAGTGGATCTTTAGAACTACATTTTCTGGAATGTAGGATATCACCAAAGTGCTACTTAATAAAAGCAAAGTAACGTTGTCCCAAATACATGAATGAACAAGTGAGGCTTGACCTAGTGTGGTCTATGCATCTTGGCTTTACAAATTGAAGACCAAACCAGAATGATGAGGTGCTCCTAAATTTAACAAAAGAATTCTGATATACCATACGCATTAATTACTTCAAAATCGGCCTCATGGTTGAACTGGAAATATGTCCACCAGAGCATAATTCACAACAAGCGAGCGGGATCTTTTGATAGAGGCTACTGACAACATTGATGCAAGTTATTGCCTGAAAACAGCATTTGAAAATATTTTCTAAAAAGGTAAACACCTTTTTTCGACATCCTTTCTGAGATGCAAACGGGTGAATTATTACGTCATTGAAGTCTGGTGATTTTTAGATATGGAGTCTCACTCGATAGACTGGCGACGGACAGCTAGCCTGTATCCCTCATCCAGTTAAGTGGCAATGTTAACTCTTCCCAAAGCAGACAATCTCAAACAGCTATCCTGTGGGTCTTTGACAGCTCATGTTTCTTTATCTCTTCTGAGAGTTCAGTGCTGTCTGCCGTGCTGCCTTCAGGGTGAAAGAGTAAGCATTGGCAACGTCGCAGCCTGTTAGCCATGATTTTCGTTCGTACCAATTTTCTTTAATCCTCGGGTGTAAGACTTCCCCCTTAGTAGAAACCTGTTGAATGTTTAAGTTTGGTCTGAGAGGTCCTAGCTGTTTCTTTGCCAATTTATCTTGATTCATTCGCCGACTAAAATTATATTTTTTTAAAGAAACACTTGAGTTGCACTGAACCCTAAAATCTTGACAGTAGTAGTATGTGTATTGATTGAAGCTGCTGCCCGCTCTTTTCTCAGTTACGTATGATGAAAGCGCGTAAGTGCAAGCCCTCCCGGAACCCATAGAGATTGTATTGAAAGCTCTGATATTTGAAAAAAATATATTTTACATGATAGTCTATGAGAGACTTCTGGGGCGATTTTCAACCTAGCTAAAATCGCTCCAAAAGGGGCGGGACCAATTGAAGCACAACTTTAGCCTGATTGGACATTAAGTGGCAGATCAAACGTCTAGATTAGATCACAGATAACGACTGTTGCCGTGATAGAATTGGTTAGAGAGAAAATCCCTCCTTTTCCCGTTTGGCAGTGCGTCGCCCATATCGCCCTAATGAACACACCGCCCCTGAGATCAACACGTCTTGAATCAGCACAAAATTGCATTGAATTACGTTCTGAGGGAACTATTTAGCAAAACTGAAATATGTGGAATATGAACATATGAGAGGGTCAATTACATTAGTAGGGAACTAAATTTAAAAAAGGAATTACATAAAATATGAACATATGAAGAGTTCATATGTTCAAATCCAGATGGAAGATTTGTGTGGGTTTTTTTCTCCATTCCAGCATGATGCAGACGTGTTGCACATTATATATTTTTTGTAATGTTAACCCTAACCCTAATCCTAACCTTAACCTCAGTAACCACATGGGTAACTTTAACCATGAACGTTACAATATAATTTTGAACGCTATGTAGTGTGTGGAATGTTCTTGCATTAACCGGCAAAATGAAATGTGCGGCTGCAATGTAATAGATGGACAAATATAAAAACAAATGTAAAAACACCCTATATGTTGGCATATAACATAAATCATGTTTTCAAAATAATTTCCTGAGAACGTAATTTGGGAGAACTTCATGGGTCTTGAATGACACACCCATAAACATGCGATTGCGGTCTGTGTCAGGGCATACACGGGAATGGACCCAAAAGCAGACAGGAAAAAAGGCAGATAGAATATAGTGTTTATTCTTGAAATACTGAGTGTCACATGGAATATGAAAACCAGTCAGGAATACTAGTAGGCAGCTGTTGACAGAGAGGCAGATGGGTCCTGGAGAACTGGTTTGGAATCTTTATGCACGGTGAGTCCGACAGACAGAGGTTCCATAAATCCAAAAATGGAGGTGAGGTGGGTGACTTAATTATCCGGCAGGGACTGTCTGCCAAACACTCCCTTAAATAGGGTGGAAGACAATCAGCCCCAGGTGAGTAGGAGGTGCAGGTGGAGATGATCTGGTGCTGATAGCTGGTGTTCTGGCTTAGGTGTGTAGGGTGCCTACGTGGAGTGCGGGAACTTGACAACTGCCAGGTAAGAACATGGAACAGACAAAGACATACCACACACACACACGCAAGGGAAACTGAAGTGGGGAAGACACACTAAGGAGAGGGAAGACAGCTCAGGGAGGCGGGACCATGACAGTCTGGAGACATGACAGTGTAAAGACACTGTTACTCCCAGTTAAAATAAGGACAGCGACCCTCCGGTGGGCCAAAGAAACGCTTCAAGGACAATATCAAGACCAGCCTGAAAAAGTTTAACATCACGTCCGGCGACTGGAAAGATCTTGCGATGAACAGGGACTACTGGAGAAAAGCAGTGCAGGAAGGTGCAGCACACCACGAAACTGAACTCCGCAGAGGCAAAGGAGAAACAGAGAAAAGCTCCACCCCCACACACCACATTGTAGTAGAATCTGTGGATCACAGATTGACCTTTACAGCCACCTGAGGATCCACAAATAAGATGACCCGACTGAAAGGACAGTCATACTCGCCTCGAGTGACCGCCGAAGAAGAATGAAGAAACACTAGGGCTACACTCTTAAATTGTGCATGAGTGCTTTAGTGTAAATAACAACAACAAACCACAGAGGAAACAGATATGCTTCTGCTTCACTCAAATCCAGCCACAGTCTTGGCAGGGTTAGCTCTGTAGCATGGCTCTTTAAAGTGAGCTACAGCTACTTGTTGTTCACTGACAGACCACAATCCTCTGCACTGGATTATAATTATCTGGGTTCTACCCTTCTACAGGCTTCTATGTCAACAGTGTCGTAGCCTTCTCTTAACGACCGTAGACTTTGACAGAGATGGTCTAAAGAGGAATTAAAGAGCAGGAAACACACAGCGGTTTTTTCAATTTCCCCCTGAAGCCACAAATGGCAGAAGTTGAATTTATATAGGAGTGAACAGTGCCATATAGCTATAAGAGTCAAGTGTGTAATACATTGGTGACGATATCTTTAGATTTCTTCAACTAACATTTCCTCTGTCTCTTCTGGCCTTTGTTAGATGTTGACAGGTCAACAATGGGACAATTACTACAAGCCTCACTCAGTGTTAAATGCTGTGTTGTTCTCTTCAAATTATTTTGCCTCAGAACCTCTCATGAGAATAATTGATTTTTCCTGGCAAATTAAACAGTGTGTTCCCGGAAAAGGAAGGTATGTAAAACCAACCTTTACAACAAGGATTTTGTCAGAGAGAGAACATTGTGATGTGTTCATGTCAACTAGAGTCATTACGACAATGGAAAACATTGTGTGTGACTGGTATCAGATGTGTTTAGATATTGTTTTAATATTGGTCCAAAATGTATTAATATTTTAACGTTTGGGACTTGAAACTGAAAAGAATGAATTGAAAACTTTTACAAATGAAAGCATACAGTACTCAAAAACTATGAAAACAAAAGTTTACAATTTCAGTTAAAATCTCAATAAAACCATACTGTAATACGGTATGAAGAAAATCCCCAAGTGTGCTATTGAGATGTATACTGTATACTCTAGCAACATGTGGCTCCCTGAGACAAAAAACATCTACAGTTCTCAGGAGCGGGGGGGTCCACTCACCCATGACTGTCTGAGTTAGAGGTCAACACCTAAGCTTACGAAAGTTTCAACTTCGGGTAATGCTCTCAAGTGTCGATGTACCAAGAGTCTATCAGATAAGTCCCAAATCCATCCAAGTGTAAATCCGTAGAGGCAGGAGAGAGAGAGAGAGAGAGAGAGAGAGAGAGAGAGAGAGAGAGAGAGAGAGAGAGAGAGAGAGAGAGAGAGAGAGAGAGAGAGAGAGAGAGAGAGAGAGAGACAGAGAGAGAGAGAGAGAGAGAGAGAGAGAGAGAGAGAGAGAGAGAGAGAGAGAGAGAGAGACAGAGACAGAGACAGAGACAGAGACAGAGACAGAGACAGACAGAGACAGAGACAGAGACAGAGACAGACAGAGACAGAGACAGAGACAGACAGACAGCTTCTATCTGGACAGATCAACACGGAGACAATTAACAGTGGGCATGTCTTTACCCAGGCCTACACCCCTATCATTTGGGGTGGTGTGTCACCTTCATGTTGAGTATCCTCACTGTCAGGGCCCCTCCGTTTCAGCGTTGGATCTTCTCTTTATGTACAAAACAAATAGCAGCATGTTTGTTGATTTATGTCAAATTCGTGTAGTGTGGGAAAAGCAGGTAGGCGTAGAAAATGACATATGGGTAAAAACAAAAGACGGGGCTAGAGGAAACAGGAGGAAGGCACAACGTGAAAGATAATGTTTGGTGGTGACAACAGGACAGTTGTAGTGGGAGTGCGCTTGTAATGACAGTTGGTATGAGGTCATGTGATGTCCATTTTGGCAGAGCCACGCAGCTGGGGGTTGTTTTGTGGCAGAGACAGAGGGAGCCAGTGTCAGTGTCCCGGAGCTAATCTCTGGGCTGCAGCTCTGCTGGCTTGAGGTCAGAGGGTGAGTTTGGTGAATAGGCCACCGCGCTAGAGGCCGTTACCTTACCATCCAGTTCATCACAACTGCCCTGACGCTCGCGGTCTGTCCTTGCGGCTGGAGATGTGTCATGAATACCTCGTTGTCACGTCCTCCAGATATCTGCTGAGCTCACAAACTCCCCCTTACTGGGAAAGAGACTGTTTCCCAGGCGAGGTAATGTACTGAACTGATCATCCAACCAATCATTGCTTCATCAGAGCTGACACACAACAGATGTAGAGCGCTGGAAGCCCTGAAGGAGTTAAGTAGTCTCCCATAGCATATTACTTCACCCATGGCCGATGATCAAAAGTGATGGTTTTCCCAACTTAAGGAAGACTGACAATATATTCATAAGCCACTGTGGGAAGAATTTTTTGAATACTTACAACATGATCAATTGGGTCACTTAGGATTCCTCGCTACCACAAATATTCCAAAGATTTTCACAATACTCATGATGTGTGTACGGCTAAGGAGTTAACGTTTGTCATTCTACAGAATTGAACAAGCAGGTATCATTGAAAAGTACAGATGATCATGCTGTAAAAATCTGAATACATAAACATTTAGCAACACTATAAAATCTTTCCTTGTCGGCGTTGACTTGGGCAAACGATGGACCTTAGGTTTTATCGTTCATCCCAAGTACACATTTTGATTGTCGGAAAAAGTTTGACAGAGGACAAAGCTGCTAGCAGACAGACATTGTGATTGAATGGGTGAGTGTGAGGCAATGTAAAGCGCTTTGGTGGCCATGGTTGGTCAGAAAAAGCGCTATATAAATGCAGTCCATTTACCATTTACCATTTACCATTGTGAGTAAACGTACATTTCGCAGGCAGTACGGTAGTTACATTAGGACCTGGCTGAACTGCAGTCATCGCCATCAGCCATAATTTCCTTCCAAATCAATGAATGTGCCGTCTCTGTCGCGTCTAATGGCAGAGTCTGAGCTCAATAATCGCTGAAGTTTGATTCTCGATAGCCGACGGCGCACATGTTAAATCAAACGTGCGAATTAAAATATTGAGGGAAACACTGAATTTGGTTTGTCAGGTGTAGCAGGTAGAATCTCACGTTGATGCAACACCGGTGGCAATGCGGGGTGATATGTGTTGCTGAAATGTTAGCATGATATACAGAACATCTCCCTGCCATTTACATATCATATACCCTGGTGTGGAGCAGGACTAGCAAGAACAGGTTGCTTCCCAACACACACCTACACAGACGTACACACAGAGCACAGTCCTCTCACTGATTCAGAGAAATGTGGGAAAACAGGCCTGTAATCTCAAAGGACTGCAAGGATACTAAAGCTTCTGAGGTCTCAAAATCTAACAGTTAAAAGACTAAACGGGCAGTCGGTTTTTAAATGAAAATGAACGTAGCATGTTAGAATAATTAAGAAGAAAGGAGAATGAGTGTATGGTTAGAAAAAGGGTTAGGGTTTCCTAGAATGCAACGAAAGCTGAAACAGCCAAGCCAAACGGCCGGTCTGCCACTGTTTTAGCTTTCAACACTGACTCATCTTCCTATGTTTTGCAACGGCCACTTTCAGAAACTTTCAACGTATGCACTTTCCCACGATTCACGGCGGAGGACTATATCAGTTGACATCTTCCCTTTTGACCGAAAAATTCACAGATTGTGCAACTATTTGTAACATAGTCCTGCATGCAGCGACATGGTTAAGGGAGGGATGAGAGGGCCCTAGAGAGGGCCCTCGAATTTAAATAATGTACGATTTATCAAATTAGCGGGGCCCATGCAAGATTTCATGTATGGGGCCTAGGAATTATGTCTCCGCCCCTGCTGGCACGGTAGAAAAGGTCTTTCCATTAAGCAGACACAATTAAGTAGATGCAATTGCATAAATGATTGCTCGCCCATTATCATTCCCACACCCAACTCTTCCTGTCTGCCTCACTCATGTTCCCCACCTCCCCCTCGCTCACTTTCCAACTCTCGCTCCGTCTATAAAACCGTTTCCGGGCTGTTAGGCGGTGCCGGGCTGAGTAGGTGCTTATCGGGCTGGTAAAATTAGTGATGATGTTTCAATTAAGTGTCCGTGACTGCTGGCTCAGTGAGCAGCCCGCTTCGTGAGGAGACGAGGAGAAGCCGGTTCCTGACAGGAATATTGATCAGTAGGAGACAGATGTCTAGCTTAGTCTCCCTCCCTCGACCGTCTGACGTGGGCGTTAGGTGCTGTGCTCATGGCTTCAATATGACTCAGTAGGAATATGTACAGTACATATACAGTAGAAACTGATTTCCTCTATAAACCCCCTGTCTCTTGTCACGTGTCATTTGAAACCCCACTAGATGGTGAGTGTATTGGCCTTTTGGTTGAGCTGCACCCCTGCCTGGTCTGCTGCTATTAGGAAGAACTCATAGATAAGCGTTTCCTCTCACCTCCCTTTGTGAAGGCTTAAGAGCTCAGCCACGTCGTGACACTTCTCCCAGCGAGACCCCACCCCCCCACCCCTCGCTCGGTTCTCCTCACCTCCTCTCACTGCCTCTTTCCGCTGCTGAACCTAGTGGCCCTGACAACGCAAACCTGTTAACAATTCATGAGGCTTTTATTTTTCATGGGCGGAAATGGATTTATTTTTTTCATGTTGGGTAGAATGAGAGAGTAAGGGAGGAGACTGAGATGGAGAGAGAATTGAGAAGGAAATATAATAGGTATGTTTGTGCGTGTGTGTATGCAAGAGATAAAAAGGCAGAGGCAAGACGCGTGAGGAGAAACAGATGATCTGTACGACAATCTGTGACTTGGTTTCCTGGCAGGCCTAAACTACAGCTCTCTGTGCTGGCTGCTTTTAAAGTATTGAGTGTGTTTAGTTGTAGTTGTGAGTGAAGTATAGGAGAAATATGTATGTGTGAGAGAGAGAGATGAACAGAGACAGAGAGCGAGAGAGAGAAATAAAAGGAACCAATCAGCTCCACTAATGAAGCCAGTCGGTCCCGCATCTCCACAGGGAACAGCCAAGTAACAGTGTCAGAGTGCCTGCTCAGACTAATGATAATTAATGTAATCATAATCACACTTTTTTATGTTTAGGACTTCATTGGGAGACAAATACAGCTTTTTTAAAGTGCTCTTATTAACCTTTTAGCATCCCAATCTCATAATTTAATGTGTGGGACAGAGAGAACATTTTAGGGTTGGTGGTTATGAAGGCAAAAATAAAAGGCACAAAGTCGTACTTTGTGCTTTTCATCTTCTTTCCTTTCTCTAGATATTTGAGATAAAAGATAAATCCTAGTAAGTGTGGTTTCTGGGATAACAAGAATTCATTAAAACTACACAAGGCCAGCTGTGACTCAGCAGTGGTCTGCTTTTCAATGGCTGCACTGAAGCTCAATACTCAGATCTTGTGCTGGAGACACATTTGACAGGCAAATGTGCTAGTAAAATATGATGGATACACAGAGGATTGTAATAAAATATGAGACATATGAGATGCATAATATAGATAGATTGGGGACTACATAACCGCTCTTCAGTGTTCAGTTGAGTAGTTCATGGTTTCATTAATGACCATAATGATGCTTATCTGAGCTGTATTTTCATAAAGAGGATGATACTACACTCTAGATTACTCTAATGGGGTTCTTCAGCTATCCCCAAATGATACAAATTTGACAAAACATGTTTGGCTTGAGCTAGAACTGTTTCAACAGAACTTTCTAGAATTAACCCAAAATTAATATAACTGGGTCCAAACAGGTTTCCATTTCAAACCCCCAATTTTATTTTCTAAGCCTAAAGGGATACATTATTATGAAAGAGGAGTTATGCTGTACATATTATATATTATACATACATATATTAGTAGTTAATTTCCGACACACAACACATTAAAAATTACATTGGTACATGGAAAGCATTAAATAAGCTATGTTACCTAAAACAGCAAATATCCTTCTGTTCCAGAGACTCTACTAAGTACAAATAATGTCTTCATTAGTTTGTAGCACCAACTCCCATGTCCCAACATTTGTTTTTGCTCAACAACTTGCTCCTACTTTTTATAACCCAACTGATCATATTGGGCGTCAGACGGTTCAGAGGTTAGAGAGTCAAACTTGTCGTCAAGAGTTTGCTGGTTCAATTCCCAACTGTGCCAAATGTTTTTTCCTTGAGCAAGGCACTTTACCCTACATTTCTCCGGGGGGGTGTCCCTGTTCTAACTGTAAGTCGTCTGCTAAATGACTAAAATGTATATTTTTTAAAAATCCACCATTTTAGGGGCAGAATGTTCAACTTCATTTACTTTAAATAATCCAAAACTAAGCATTAGAACATTAAAATGATGTTCACTAAACCGTCTTTACAATTGAACACACGCCAGCAATCACATTAACACACATAACTGTACTATCTATTGTGTGATAAACAAGCAGAAAAGTGATTGGAGGAGTCCTTTAACAACCCTTCATGCCATCAGGAACACATAACGACCAGAGCCCAGCGGAGCAGGGGGAAATACTAATCAAGCCAACCTTGTTATCATGCAATACAAGTCGCTAGGACCAGCCAATATGAAACAAACAAATGTTACACTGTCTGTGAAAAGGCCCTATTATGATCACTCGTGTACACTAAAGTCATTGACGCTATGAGCACTGGAAAATATTTGAACTAATTTGGCAAAAAATAATAATAATTGCTGACTCATTCAATTGCTTTACATTTAGGCGATGTCCACAACAAACATCAGGTAGGTTATTTGGTTGATACATTTACTCCCGTCTTTCTTAATTCTCTCCCGGACCACCCAGCCAGTCGTGTCCTCTAGTGTTGTGCTCCCCAGCTGTTCCTGGCTGTGGCCTGTTCGTGTCACTTTGTTTCTATGTGACTGAGGTCAGCGGTAGTGACCTGGCTCTCCCTCGTTCCCTCGCTCACTCCCAGAGCCACAAAGCGGAGGACGGCTGGTTCTTTGTGCGTGGTGCAGGTGTCCTGGCCTTCAAAGGGCTTCAGCATCACAGGCAGAGCCAGGAGACTCCCCCTGGAGTCCTTTCAGTCCTGCCCCGCCCCCCTGCAGGGGTGCTCCACTCAGCGGAGTGAGCCAATCAGTCAGCCCGACCCTTTTTGTAGCAGCTCTCAGTGGCTTTGCTGAGGAGGGTGGCACGCCTCCGCGAGTTGTTACTCATCACTGAATTGTGGCTAGGAGCTAATCCACTTTAATGAAATCCCAGAACGGGAGGAGAAATGTCAAAGGGCTCCGATGGGAGAGAGACAATGAGAGGCAGAACTAACAGTTGAATGGTGAGAACACAGAGAGTGACCAAAGAGATGACAGGAAGTCTTTACATCACACTGCAACACATGGAGGGTGTCTCCAAGCAACAGGCCCAGCTGGATACATCCAGATCCACAGCAGACAGACAGCGTGAAGACAGACAGCGT
>JACXGM010001847.1:0-51027 GCA_016801145.1 Umbra pygmaea | reverse complement strand
TTTTCCCTTTTCACACCATTCTTTGTAAACCCTAGAAATGGTTGTGCGTGAAAATCCCAGTAACTGAGCAGATTGTGAAATACTCAGACCGGCCCGTCTGGCACCAACAACCATGCCACGCTCAAAATTGCTTAAATCACCTTTCTTTCCCATTCTGACATTCAGTTTGGAGTTCAGGAGATTGTCTTGACCAGGACCAACACTCAAGGAGTGTTCCTAATAATCCTTTAAGTGAGTGTATATTAAATGCTTACTTTCTAGCATTCAATATAATAAGATATTCAAAATTATCAAAATTCCCCCAAAATGCGCTTGCCATAAGTTATCAGAATGATCAAAAAGGACAATGTGCTTGCAAAAGGACTTGAAATACAAAAAAAATTGCAGTGTTATTTAATTTCCTTGTTTTATCACTATATCAACATATAAAACATGTTTGAAGTGTTTTTTTAGTCATTTTTTCTCTGTTACAGAAATGTCACTGCATCTCACGAAGGACCCACATAAAAATTTAAAGCATTTCTGTCTTATAAAATGAAGGTAGAGTCACACTACCCAACAGTGTGTTTACCAGGACAATGGACAGGATGCATAAAGACATGCCTATAAGAAAAACAAGGACAGAAGAAAAAATGTTGGAAAACATGTGGGGGCAAACTGCAATTGTACGTAGAAGGATAATACAAAAAGACATTTGCACAGCACCTTGCTCTCTGAAAATATAATCTACTTCTTTTATTGCATTATTCACTGAAACATTATCATTGTTTCAGTGGAGCTCCTTTACTCTCTTTATCATATATAGCTAACAAAATACTGTTGGTGAGTTATTAACGAGCTAAGTTTTCACAAATTCACAAATTCTTTCGGGCAATTCCTAAAAAAGCCAATGACAAGAAAATAAGTTGTCAGAAAGTGTTGTGATCATTTTGGATTGGATGTTTAGAGCTTTATGAAAAAGGTAAGAATACTACTGTAGTATGAAATATCCATATAAAATAACAACATTTGTGCCAGCGTTGGTATAGTAGTCTAATCTCCCGACTCTGGCCCACATGTGCCCTGCCGATAATACAAATCTTTTAAAATAACATTTATATTAGGGAGTTTTATTTCACTGGCCATTGTGCGATGAACATTGTAGGAAATTATAGAGCATATTGATGGTAATTTATGTTTGCAATTCGTCCAATATTTTGATCATGTAGCCAATCTTACATCCATACCATGGTGTAAAAATTTGAGCGTGGTCACATATCCGCATCCTTAGGATGTTTATCCAAAGAAGTGTCAGGCATAATTATTTGTGGTGCTTTATTTTTGGTAATAGTTACTTTAACACAATAATTGTGTAGTTGTAAGAAGTGCCTATTGCGTCTTTAAAGAATGTAGCACCAATTTTTCAGTCAGCTCCATAATTAAAACCACACAATATAAATTCAGCTGGTACTAACTTGTCAGTTGAATGAATACAGGCCATTTGGATTTTCATTGCAAGTATTGCATAGGATTAGCTTTTTCCAAATTACCTGATATGTTTCCATTGTTAGAAGCTTCAAGATCTGTGAAAAATGCAATAAGTCTGATGAGAGACATGAGAGAAAGCAAATATTGACAGCATAATGATGGTTGGATGGTTTCCTACTAGTTATTTCCATACTTTATATACAATTTCTGTATATTTCCAACCCATGTCATGTGGAGGAATCTGTCCATATTACCCATTTACAATGAGTGTGCACCATTTGACCTTGGGATACAACTATGGCTGAGACGTCACTGGTGCATTCATTCCCCAGGCTTTGAAAAACAACATGATGGAGGTGCAATCCATGGATTATAGAGTCAAAAGGGAACCATATGACAGGAAATATTAAATCAAGATGTATAGAAATACCTTTAACATGGAGCTCTGTAGTAAGTATACCACCACTTGGATCTGCTTCATAACGGATGCTTCGTTCATTGCATGGTTCCTTAAAAATGTTAGACATTCTATAATTATCATTTTATTGATCAGAGCAGGATACATCAAAGTCATCAAATCCAATGGACCAAATCTGACCTGCCCAACCCTGTTCCTAGAGTTCTACCATCCTTTAGGTTTTCTCTTAACCCTATTTTATCACACCTGATTCTATGAAAAGGTAAATCGAGACAGGACAGTAGAGCTCCAGGAAGAGTGTTGGTCAATCCTGGACTGATTGTGTTGTGAATTAATTTAAGTGTAGTGAACAGATAGCAACAGCAAATATATATCTTCAGTCCAGTGGAGGCTAGAGGAAATAAATTCAGAAATCATTCTCATCAGTAAAGATTCACCAGCGTCCACTGGTCTTCACAATATGCATGTTCTGATGGATCGACATTTCTTTTTGTAAGTTAGGGTAACACATGGTATTGTAAAGTTGCTTGCACTCTGATAAGAAACAGTTCTACATTTAACATGATCTCTTTTATTGTCCTTGCTTTTCCAGATGACCACACTTAAAATTAATTTTAAACTTGTTACAGTTCTGGAGCAGGTTTTCAGCAAGGATGTCTCTGTACATTGCTGCATTAATCTTTCCCTCGATCCTAACAAGTCTTCCAGTTCCTGCCGCTGAAAAACATGCCCATAGCATGATGCTGCCACCACCATAATTCACTGTAGGGATGGTATTGACAAGGTGATGAGTGGTGCCTAGTTTCCTCCAGACATGACGCTTGACATTCAGGCCATAGAATTCAATCTCTGATCATCACACCAGATAATTATGTTTCTCATGCTTTGCCTTGCCGTGCCTACCATACAGGCCTGATTGGTGGATTGCTGCATAAACTTTAGGATTGTTCTTCTAGAAGGTTCTCCTCTCTCCACAGAGAAATGCTGGAGCTCTGTCAGTGAACATCGGTTTGTTGGTCACCTCCCTTATTATGAATTTAAATCCATTTTGGAATAAGTGTGTAACATGACCAAATGTAGAAAAAGTAAAGCGCTGAGAATACTTCCGGGAAGCACTGTACATTGCTTTTATTCACAACATGTAACAGCAGTTATGAATAAAAATAATCCTGAGCAATGAGCCTGGCACAGAATACTAACCCCCCCCCAGCAAACCATAACCATACAGAATCAACAGACCCAGACAGAACCTTTAGGTGGAGGCAAGGGCAGGTGGGAGGGGGCACTAAAGCAAGAATGTAACTTCCACAGGTAATCCCACTGACATCTTAAATACACAGTGTAGATACAATGAGCCTAACTATGGCTACAGTTGATAGGCATGAATCTATCAGCTATTAGGACAGACAACTCTCCCTCGGATTTCCTGGCAGAACTGGCAATTGCAATTTTCTGAATGTGTGGTATGCAAACATTTCTGCAGGCCATGTACTTTTTTGTATACATGCACACTAATTAATTTATATTAAATGGATCATTGCAGTAGGCTGACAACAAAATCCAAATCAAAGAAAGGTCCATATCTAAAGTAAGCATAGGATTTAACATTAAAACTAGATTGCGTTGCACATAAAGCAGTGTGCTGATATCATGTTCTGCTATAAACGTGTGTGATATCATCATGTTCTGCTATAAAAGTGTGTGATATCATCATGTTCTGCTATAAAACTGTGTGATAACTCCATGTTCTTTTAGAAATAGCTCTGTGTGTGCTTGTGATAAACTGATCTGTCTCCCTTTTCCTAATTTCCTACCAATCCACAGCATCATCCTAACATGATTCTCCCAACACCATGCTTAACAATGGCCATGTTGTTGTCAGAGAGAGGAAATATACTACGAGATCTATTTGCCAAAATCCATAAGCTCATCACTCATCACATATTCTTCCATACATCACTATTTTCATATTTCTAATGGAAAAGTACTAGTTAAAAGATGGACAATTTCTTCCATCCTGGCCACTGGATTACATAGCTCCTTCAGAGTTACCAACTAGCCCTGTTTTTTTTGGTAAAGAGACTGGTCTAAGCAGAGTTGAGCTTTTGTATATATTTTATTTATTTTTTTTATAATAAATTTGACCTTGGTTAGGGGGAATAAGTTAAATTTTGCTGACTGGTGCTCTACCAGAAACTTTCTTCTGGAGTGGTTTTGAAATCTGCTAAGTCTTCATGGTGTGGTTGTCTGTTCACCTGGTTTCAGCCCCAGAATTGCTAGCCACGCCCACTTCTTGAAGTTTTTTGATTCGCTGATTCAGGGTTTGGCTTTAAAGGTTTTTACACTATGATAGATACCGATAGCTTTTAGCAGCATTTTCCAAATCCCCTCAAGCCGACATTGGGATGAGACACAATTGTACTGTATAAACTTGCTTGTCTCTCTCGAATTCCACATAACCTCTGTAGGTAGCGCACAAGAAGAAATAGAAAGATCCCACCTGGTGCTATGGTAACAGCCCAGGAGGAATGTGTATTGCGGGGAAATTCTTTAATGTAAGTCAATGGGCTGGGCTGATTTGCTCAGGCACCCAGCTCAAAATGTCAATCAAATGACACACCCACAAATGCACAATTAAGATCTGGAGACATGACAGTGTAAAGACAAACAGTATGGACATACTGCGCAGATTTGTAAATGTTGCTGAAAGCTATCAGTATCTATCGTTGTGTAAAAACAATTTTGCTTGCTTCAGTTGAGCCTTACCCGGTTGTCTCACTGAACTAACAAATCAGCTGCATTTAAATTAATGAGTATGTCGGTCTATGGTGCGATGGATTCAAACTGTGCATGAGTGACAGCAACAAAAACAACAATGCTTGATACTCACTCAAATCTGGAAAACCAAATGGACCATCATACAGACTTGCCCTAAAACTTGTACAACAGAACTCACAGGTCATGCTAAAGGACCTTCAGCTGTTCACAGTACAAAATAGCTTACAAAACAAGGATCTGTCTTTGAGAGTTGTCACAAGGGAGCCTTTTCTAAAGCCTCAGCGAACAATTTGGAACACCTGTTTGGCTTAACCAAAGAAGGTACTGGTATGATGGGAGAAAAAACGGTGAAACATTTTAGGACACAGGGTGAAGTCAGCAAAAATGGGCCCGTTTTTGGTAAAGGGCTTTTAATACCATCAAATAAGCTATACATGAGATCTAATGTAATTTTTCTGACCTGCCTGCCTAGAAAACTCAGACCAATCAAAACTCTTGTTACAAGTCCACAAGTGTTGAAGCAACAATGCAAGATCAGTTATTGTGATTTGCTGTAAAGATATTAAGAGATATGTTGCTACAACTTTATTTGGCACATTTTACCTGATGGCCCAATTTAGCTGACTTCACTACTTAAAAACTAATCATGAAGTGGGTGAAAGGTTTTTGGAATAGCCATTTATGTCCCCTGACTTATGTTTTTGAATATCTGTGGGGAGATCTCAAACATGCAGTGCGTGCAAGGAGACCCATTAATCTTTCTGAGGTGTAAGAGTTATGCAAGAAAGAATGGGAAAAATGTAAATAAAATAAAGACTCGTAGCTGGCTGCAAAACAATTGAAGCAGTTATATCTGCCAAAGGAGGTGATATGCTCAAAATTAGCAAATGCCATGTTCACTTTTTTATATTTTCAATCTATGAAAAATTTTCCCATCTATAGGTCAGGTAAACTTCTGTTCACAGAAAGATTAATTGTGACTTTTGCATACAACTTGTGCATTTAGTAGTTTTTACAAACTTATGTTAAATGCAGAGGTGGTAATTTACTTAAGTAAAAGTACTTTTCTGAGTTACTCTGAATTCACAAGTTTTGAGACCAAAATTTTCAGGTAAAGGGAGTTCATATCTTAACAGTGACCTATGAAACATATAGAAAGAGTAAAGAAAATATCAATCATGGTCATCTTTGGTAAGATATGAACTCCCTTTACCTGATAATTCTTGTCAGTAGGGACTTGTGAACTTAGAGTAACTCAGAAAATTACTTTTACTCAAGTAAATTCCCACCTCTGGTTAAATGTCTGAACACAAAATAAAAAATTTAAAAAGGCTGAAAAACTTGTGGGCCTCGATGGCCTGAGCAAAAATTATAAAGGTTCATATGTATTTAGAGAGTGAGCAAGCAAATGTATGTGGGTTTATAGGTAACGTTTTAGAGTATTTTTGTTTGGAACCATAAGGTATGGAATGATTGATGTCCTAACAACATTCTTAAAGCTTCCTGACATAGTCCTCAATGACATCCCAAGTATTTAAAGGAAACTAGACAAATTTCTACTGGTGGAGGATCCAAGGGCGTAGGAGGGAGTTTATATTGAGGGGACACATACTATATGTAAAAATAAACTACTTATTATTGGGGGGACCACATTACCTGCTTCTAATATACATACGAGGGGACATTTCCCCCCCCTGCCCCACGGCTCCAACGTGATCCCTTGTGATTGTATTGGAAATGTTTTTAAGGCATACTAGATTTGACAAAAACCTGAAATGGACAAAGACAGAACTATTGGAATTTATTCAAAACATTCTTATAGTAGGGTCGTACCAGGACTGAGCCGAAGATTTAACAATAACTTCCATGGTACCCAGACTTAACGACTCTGGGCCACCATTGTGATACATTCTGGGGTTTCCTAAGAACTCATTGTATATCTTATGCTTATTAACCTGAAATGTAATACACATAGTACTTACTGGCTGACATGAGAGTCTTTCCGCATCACAAACCCCAACCTCGCAGTGAAGCCAAACTGTAGACACCTTCTCTTGTCGCTGGAAGCGAAACGAGTTGAACTTGAACATGGAGCGACTGTCTTTGGCATTCTCAAAAATTGTAACAGTTTTGTCATACGGGCAGCTGTAAATCAGATACATCCATTATTTAATATTGAAACAGCAGTCACATGACTAGAAATGTTATATTCGATTATGTAAAAGATTTAGGTGGGTGCATTATTCATCCTATTTCAACTGTTTGAAAGGTGTTATAAACACACATGTGAATTGGAAATACGTATATTTTGCATATCCCACTCATTAAGACCTCAGAATGTAGGGTCCCAGCCAGCGAATCAGCTATTACTGTTGGTGACTTTTTGCAACCTTTTGATTACTGTCCAATGACAAGACTTTTAAATACCTGTTGATGATGAGATTCCACCTCTTCCTGTCAGTTGAGTAAGGAGTGGGTGTCGCCCAGCAGCTGCTTATGACCACTCTGAATCTGGGAGAGCAAAGTATATTTAATGATTGTCCAGCGATTGATGGATGGCCATTAAATGCTGTAAAATTATCTTAAATGGTCAATAAATTTGACGTTTGTAGGTTTGTTTTAACTTTAAAACCGTGTTGGATCACAGGAGTGCTTTGAGAACC
Organism: Umbra pygmaea; assembly: GCA_016801145.1. Classification (NCBI taxonomy): domain Eukaryota; kingdom Metazoa; phylum Chordata; class Actinopteri; order Esociformes; family Umbridae; genus Umbra; species Umbra pygmaea. The sequence goes on along the minus strand of JACXGM010001847.1, from coordinate 43,701 downwards.
ACTGCTTTATTCTAGACTGTAATCTCGTGATGTGGTGGAGAGAATTCAGGAGATCGATAACAGAAATTCATGTTACTCACTTCATTGAAGAACGTGCAAACACAAATAAATGAAGCCATTAGGCCATTTAACAGCACAAGCGACAGTAAAGTCCAAAATAGTATATCTCTACGCCTCACAAGGCAGCAATACTCAAGGTACTCTTGAGTAAGTGGTACTTACATGGAAAAAGAAGACCTGAGTTTACATAAATTTAAACCTTCTCAGGATTAATGAATTCACAGTACACTAACATAGTACGAACAGGGATAAGTAATCACTTATAAGTAGATTAAAACCTTCTCAGGACAAATTACTCCTAATCCGCCACGGGCGGTGGATCTTAATTGGGGAGGAGGGGCTCGTGTTACGCTCGGGACCGGAGTGAATGGAATGTGCACAACGCACGAAACCCAGTGTTTTTTCGTTTTGCACACTGGGTTTTGTGCGTTGCCCACCATTCCATTCACTCCGTTCCCGAGCGTAACGCGAGCCCGTCCTCCCCAATTAAGATCCACCAACCGCGGCTGCTCCTAATCCAGGAAACATGGCAAAAAGCAAATATTCACACCTACAGGATGCAATGGCAAAACACATTAACTAAATACACAGATTAATTAATGGATTGCTGACAGCTGATGATAGTGAACAGAAAACAAGTCAGGTGATTGGTGAGAAATTATAACATTGTCCAGGAGAACTGAACACGTAACAATCAGGCAATCAGTCAATTATGTTCTGATTGGCACCTGCCATGGCCCGAGTCGTGACAGTCCCCCACCCCAAAGGAGCGGACTCCGGACGCAAATGTCCGGGGGGGGCAGGGGAATCCGGCACTCGGAAAGCACCTTGTCACAGGGGCGAAAAGCAGGGCAATCGGCACACGTGTCAGGACTGACACATCCGGTATGCAAACAAAGGGCGGAGCCATCTCTGCGGCAGCCGTCGACTCAGCCACAGCTGACTCAGTAGCAGGGGATGGAACCTCTTCCATGGCTACTGGTAAGAACATGGTAGCAGGGGGCGGATCATCTTCCATCACTGCCAAGGAACATACAGCAACAGGGTTCGGAGCCTCTTCCATGGCTGCTGGGGATAACATGGTAGCAGGGGGTGGTGCCTGTTCCATCGCTGCCAGGCACATAGAGCATCAGGGGGCTGAGCCTCTTCTATTGCTGCCAGAGCAGGCATAGCAGTAGGGGGCAGAGCCTCTTTCATGGCGACTGGGGAAGGCACAGCAGCAGGGGTTGGAGCCACTTCCTTGTCAGCTGCTGGTGACTCAGGCGAAGAGGGTGGAGTCACATCTGCAGCTGTGGGAAGCTCGGCAGGCTGGCGTAGCACCCCTGCTGGCTGGGCAGGTGGCGTGAGAGGCTGGCGTAGCACCCCCGCTGGCTGAGTAAGTAGTGTGGCAGGCTGGCTTAAGTATGGACTCTGGGCAGGAGGAATTACTGAGGCTGGGCGGAGCCTCTTCCATCGCTGCCAGGGAACATACAGCAGCAGGGGGCAGAGCCTCTTTCATGGCTTCTGGGGAGAACATCGCAGCAGGGAACACTAAACTCAGTAATGGTTGCGATCAATAATACCACTTACAGTTTGTATTAGATTTGAAAAGTATAAAATATAAATTTTGTTTAATAATTACACATAAAGTAATCAATTAATGAATACACAAAGCAGAAAATATATTAAAACAAACAATTCTGAAAATAAACATGAAGCAAAGCATTCTGGAAAAATGGGTTGGGTTTGCCTAAAGCTTGCAGTATACTAGCTGTTCCCGACCTAGCACGTGCCAAAGTTATGTAATGGGAGCGTCGTAACTATTTAAACTTGTGCTGGTGCTCGCGACACTAATCTTCTCCTGAACAGAGGTGTCGCAACTTTACACTTTGTTGCGCGCCGCTGAAAACAAAGAGTGTTGCGCACCCTTGGCTTGTGCGCTCAAAATCCCTGCATGCCAGCAAAATCTACAAGTCAATTTGGCGCCAGGTTGGGAACAGCTAGTGTACCGCAGGCTTAACACTTCACAGTGATAAAGTAACCCTCTGAAAACTAACACAGTTTTTAACACCAACACTGGGGTGCTATTGTGTGGATTTGACTCTCACAAGTTTTAACCTAACACTCATAAGTGTTATTTTAACACAATTTGCTTTGTAGCTCCTGGAATTTTGGAGCCAGAACCCAACCAGGTACTGAAAGGTCAAATACTGGGAGCCCATAGAACTCTTCCTCAGGGTTCTCCCAGTCATCTTCCTCGTCATCAGAGAAATACATTTCCAGTTCCTCCTGTACATATGGTCCCCTGTGCCAGCCCAGCAGGGGATCTCTCAACCTACAGGTAGCGGATCACTCCTTAGCGTGAGGAGCTGTAAGTTCTCTTCTATCTGGTCCGGAGGGTGAGCAAATAGAGCCCGGAGCATACTGGCAATTCCTTGATTGACAAATCAAGGCTCCCCGCCTTCTGAAGTGTTTGTGCAAGCTCCAATTCCTGCCCAGACAGGTGAGACACCACCAGCTCCACTTTGTCCCTTTCTGAGAGGAGACTCAGGTATGAAATGTAATCGCTGCACTGTGCCAAAAACAGGCAACAATGGCTGAGATCCCCATCATAAATCTCTGGGAGGGACAGGCTATGTTCCTTTGTTAGCCATGCTGTATTGGAGACCAAATGTGTGTTTTTTGTTCTTCCGTATTCTCACTGCCTCTACTAATATGGTCAGTTATTCTGTAATGTGGTCCAGAGAATGTCGACGATCGACACAAGTTTAATGAAGAAAATTTGTGAATACAAATAAACTAACTAACAACACACCGGCGACCAAAATAATAAATCTCTACGCCTCACAAGTCGACAATACTCATGGTACTCTAAAGTGGTACCAACACGGGAAATAAAGAGCTGAGTTTATAACTTCTAAGAACAAATTTCTCTTAATCCAGTAAACAAGGCTAACAGCAAACATTCACACCAACGGGGAACAATAACCAAAAAAAATACAATGGCAAAACACAAGTATACAGAGATTAATTAATGGATTTCTGACAGCTGATGATAGAGAACAGAAAACGAGACAGGTGATTGGTGGGAAACTATGTCATTGTCAGGGAGAAATGTACATATACTGTAACAATCAGGCAATCAGTAAATTGTCCTGTTTGGCACCTGCCATGGCCTGAATCATGATTGACTGAGAAAAAATGCCTTTTCTCCAGCTCTAAATCTCATAAATTTATCTCATAAAACATTTCCAGGGGACTATTATGTACAATTGAAATAGGAACATATGAAGGACTGTCACTGTGCAAGCCGGACAGTAGGAGCAGTTCTGTTAAATAGTGTAAATGCGGAGGTCCGCGTTGCGTAGTGGGCTAAGTTGCTGACTTTCCCCCAGGCCTCCTGCACGAGGCAGCGCAAATTGGCATAATGCTGCCCAGAATTTGCGTTAGATAAGTCTGAATATCTATCCTGCCACGTCGCTCTTCAGCGACTCCTTGTGTTCAGCTCTGTAATTTCAATCGCTAAGGATAGTTGGTGAATGTAATCGATTTGATTAAAGGCTTCTGTCTTGGGTGAATAGTGTGAAAATAATTGGCGGCTTTGGCAACATGTGGTTGGATGAACCATACGTGCCCCTAGTCATCCCACAGATCCAAGGAGTTGCGGAGCTGCCGATATGTCATGGGAATTCAGAAGAGAGGAAAATATGGATATGAATAAATTAATAAAAAGTGTAACTTTAATAAATGCTGCAATGATGTAAACTAAGGTTTTTGGGCAACTTGCGGTGGCCAAGTTGGGAATTACCAAACGCGCTAAGAAGGTGTATTTAGTGAATGTCATGTCGAAAACATGACCAGCACAACGATTTTGAGGTGTTTAGGGGTGTGGAGTGTTCCCTTAATGTAAATAAAATCACCTTAATAAATAACCAGCATGAACAATTTGTTTTCTGCTAGATAATGTAAAGTATTACCGATTTCCATAACGAAAACCAATTTTTTAACAGCACAAGAAAAACTCTATTCTTAAACCTGTAAAGTATTTTAATGTTAGGTGGTGACTGGAGGTATTCTGTCACCAAGTTTGAACATTAAACATTTGGCACAACCTGTTTGTATTTCATTTAAACTTTAATAATATTGGTACAATAACAAAAAAAAATGTAATGACATGTTTATTATTACCTAACTTTTGGATACTTACATTTAAACACTGACAAAGAAGGACCGGCTTCGTCCTTAGGATGGGAAACCCCTCAATTTCTGTGTCACAAAGGATTGTGGGAAAACATGCAGGGTTGCATACCTCGACGTAATAGACCATCCGGGGACAATATTATATTTGCATACTATGGTTGGGACATACTAATCGTAGTGTGGCATACTATATAGTATGCACACTATGCATATTGAGACGCAAGCATAGACTATTACAGAATATCGCCCCCAGCTGGAATTAAGATAGAATGCAGGTTTAAGGCAGTTTTGCATTTGCGTCACTTTGCCAAACCGGATGCTCGTCTGTGGTTCCACCAGCACCCAAAGAATTTTGAGGCCATTTGAGTACAGTAAACTCATTATCATGTACAAGAAACCAGTTTGAGATCATTTGAGCTTTGTGCCTTGGCATGTTATCCTGCTGGACGTAGCCATTAGAAGATGGGTACACTGGTCATAAAGGGATGGACATGTTCATCAGCAATACTCAGTTAGCCTGTGCCATTAAAAAAATGCTCAATTGCTACTAAGGGGCCTAAAGTGTGCCAAGAATATGTCCTCCACAACATTACACCACCACCAGCCTGAACCATTGATACAAGGCAGAATTTAACCACGCTTTCATGTTCTTTACGCCAAATACTGACCCTACCATCTGAATGTTGCAGCAGAAATCCAGACTCATCAGACCAGGCAATGTTTTTACAATCTTCTATTGTTCAATTTTGGTGGGCCTGTGCAAAATGTAGCCTCAGTTTCCTGTTCTTAGCTGTCAGGAAACTGTCCCATCTTCTTCAAGGTTCAACGTATTGTGCGTTCAGAGATGCTCAGAGATGCTCTTCTGCAAACATTGGTTGTAAGTGGTTATTTGAGTTACTGTTGCATTTCTATCAGCTCGAACCAGTCTGGCCATTCTCCTTTGACCTCTGCTATCAACAAAGCATTTTTACCGTGCTGCTTCCTGGATATTTTCTCTTTTTCAGACCATTCTCTGTAAACCCTAGAGATGGTTGTGCGGGAAAATCCCAGTAGATCAGCACTTCTGAAATACACCAGCCCATCCAGCTCCAACAACCATGCCACAATCAAAGTTAATTAATTCACCTTTCTTCACCATTCTGATGCCTGGTTCGAACTTCAGCAGATTGTCTTGACCATGTCTACATGCCTAAATGCATTGACTAGCTGCCACATGATTAGTTGATTAAATATTTGCATTAATGAGCAGTTGAACAGGTGTATGTAAAAGAAGTGGTTGGTGAGTGCATGTTTATATATGTTTATACATATATTTTGGTCACTGTGGACAAAATATTCAAAACAAACAAAAAAGTTACATCCAATACATGACAATTATGCAGTGCAGTAAAAAATTCCTGCAACACCCCAGTTAACCTAGATCAGGGCTGGCCAACCCTGTTCCTGGAGTGCTACCATCGTGTACGTTTTCACTTCAACCCTTGTGGTGGGCAACATGTTTTAGCTTTCCTTAAGGTAATTATTAGAATCAGGTGTGCTATATTATGGTTGAAGAATCAGGTGTACTAAATTATGGTTGAAGAATCAGGTGTATTATGGTTGAAGAATCAGGTGTACTATATTATGGTTGAAGAATCAGGTGTATTATGGTTGAAAAATCGGGGTTTACTATATTATGGTTGAAGAATCAGGAGTATTATGGTTGAAGAATCAGGTGTACTATATTTTGGTTAAAGAATCAGGTGTATTATGGTTGAAGAATCAGGTGTACTATATGATGGCTTTGACAATTGAAGGAATCTGTGTGTAGGTCATGAATTCCTAAAAAGGACTGAGTTTTTTTCATGAAAATCAAAAAACAAATGTGTTGGAAATACCTATTAAATCTGGTCAATAAACTGCAGACACTAATACAATTCAGATTTTACATAGTCTACAATACTCAAAGATCAAGCTACAAAGGATTTTCCTGCTAACTCATCAGTAATGAATGTCAATGTCTAGAGGGCAGGTAATAGGAGAGCTTTGTCCTATTCATCCTGCACAGAGTTTCTGAAGCTCTGGGCAAATTGACCTAATTCCTTTCTTGTTCTCTTTTCTGTTAATATTTTTGTCACAAATGTATAATGGGTGCTCATAAAAAAATCTAAAGCAGAACTTTATAAAGGAAATTATATTCCTATTTACAAAAATCTGTTGCAAGTACCTGTTACTGAGTCCTTTGGCTTCAATTCCAATGAAAACTTCTGAGCCAATCTCTGATGTTTCAATAACATAGGGGGCGTCTTTGGTATACAGGAACTTCGAATTCTAAACGTAGCAACACAAGTAAGTCTGTTATTGTATTGTACTGCCGAATCACATGTGTTAGACAGATTGTTGCATATTGTATTATCCCCTTTCAAATTCAAGCATCTTAAACCCATGTTCCTTAGACAAAGATTTAGCCTAGACATAGACTAAAAGCCATGCTGTATGGAGAACCTCTTTTTATTCACGGAAACTAGTCCTGATCTTAGTCTGGGAATCTGATGGAAAAAAGCTTGAGGCACTTACCGTGAACACGTTCATAGACAACTGTGTACTAAAAGTGCCTAAACTCCCGTTGTTGACAAAAACTGTAGCCACTCTGGAAGAAGCAAAGGGTTTCGTAAAAACACTGCAAGTCATTCGGTTAGAAAGCATTGCTCTCCAAAAGTTACCAGCTGTCACCTGACTGCCAGCATTGGTGCTTACCTTTGGCTGAAGACAGCGTTGTTGACCAAGTAGGCGGCCCGGTATGTGCAGCTGAATGTGTAGTTGACCGGCTGGTTTCTGACAGTAAGCGAAGTGTCATTGGACACAATGGAGTTGTAGAAGACATACTTGGGGTCTTTACCACCCATAAACTGGAAAAATAATTGCAGAAGTCAAAGAATATGAATGGATTGTGGATTCTTCAGCCGTAGCAGCATTTAGTAAGCTTAAACACCTTAATCAGAACTGCAACAACAGGTCTCAGGGAAATTGCCCAATTCGATTACATGTACAGTAATTAAATAGAAAGCATTTCACCTCGGCATGAGTGCCACAGTAAGAGTTGTTTTTGGGTGTTAGGTCAGGGATGGTAAAGCGAAAGAAGCCTGGAGTGTTGACACCCGTGTAACACAGACCTCCTAGGGATAACTGGCCAATCTCCCAGCCGTAGGGACACTCCAGGACATTAGCGATGATAGCGTTTGGAAAACAGGACACCATAACATAGTCTGGAAAAATATGTCTTTTAGGTGATTCTGTTTATACCTTTCATATAGTTTTAAACAAATACTCCACTCTGATGTAGAAAAAGATCTCACCTGCTTTTTGAGGAACACATGTCCACGCTACAGGCAGCAGAAACAGGAGAGCACGAACTGAAGCCATTGTCAAAGACTGAAAAAATATATATTTATGAAAATATTGCTATTTGCTGTGGTAAATCTATGACCTTTCCATGAAACCACCTAATAATGTTTTTTATAGCCTTCCACATAACAAATACAGAGTCAAAGCAGCACAGATATCAACAGTATTTTGAGCATTACTCGACAAGAGATAATAATGCAATTAGCATCGCTGCATAGACTCAAATAAATTGTTTTTTGGTTTCAAAATAGCCAGACAAAATACTTTAAAAACTGGATAAAAGACAGCTTGCACATAATACCATAACCTATTGAAACCTCTTACCGTAGAATATTAAAATATGGTAGCAGGCTATGGTAGTTCTAGTCTGGCTAGTTTTCCATCAGATGGTCTTCATGGTTTGTATGCACTAACTGGGAGGTGGCCACCACTGACAACTGGATAACTAAGAGGTAGACTTTATACGTTTACAGGTAAAAAAAGCACCTAGCCCCTCTCCTTTCTCCTCCGCAACTGTAGTGGCAATTTGGAACCCCCATTGTGGAGCTTCTAACAAAAGATCTCTGTGAGGGAAAAGACATTGACATTCAAATTACTTAATTTCCCAGGGGATCACTGAGGCAAACTCAACATGCATGTACTTTCGCTGTCTATTCTTTATTTCATGAATGCCTTATTTGGATACTTAAATCTTAGATTTCAAACTCATTGAAGGGTTGGTTCCAGTAATATATTATAATCATCACTGTGAAAGTATACCTCTACTTATTTTGAAGGTATTGCTAAACACCATTAAGTAAGTAACATGTTCGTACCATTTTTATGCATCTGTGTTTGAAATAATTAAGAAAACTGTGCTACCTAACAACTGCACAATTGCTTAGAGATTGACTGGATGTATTCAGATTTTACAACCACTGAATGCAATTTACCAAAACTGTGAATAATTTTTGAGAATGCTTGCTGATCTGAAAGGGTGAGTTTCCGAAATATACAATGATGCACACACACTACTGTGGCTGTCCCTAGCTCTTTGTAAAGCACCCAGTGTGGCCCACGCCAACCTTGCATACCTTGATGGAATCTGGGGGCTTCTCATTGTTAGCGCAGCTAAAGTGCTGTAACGCTAGCTGTCCCCTGACCCCTTCTCTGATTGATATCTTCTATGGATCCCTCTCCAAGATCTGCCCTTGAGTCTATTCTAATGCTAATACTAAAGCAAGCCAGTGATGCCCCATCAGTAGCGCTATAATGACTCCCAAACTGGTATATGAACAACGTCAGTGTCTTTATCCACTCATATTGTTTTACACTTGTTTAGTAGTACTTTTGATATCATAGGTAAAATTGACATTGTTAAACACTTATTCTCAACATAGGACATATGCTTTTAAATGTACACAACATCCTACAACTCTTCATGTTTTCATGTGTCTGTTGTAGATTAATCTATTTCCCAAGTCATGGATGTTGTGTGAATCCAGCTATTTATTATTTAAGTAACATATACGCCACTATATGCTTTGAAAATCAGACTGCTGTTGGGGTTTAAAAGCATTCAGCAAACTTTCTCTGAGGAGCCATCATCACCGCTGTCCAAACGTGAACGGAGAGTGGGGTCAGCGAGGACACATTCCCCACTTCTCCCTATCGTTCTGACAAAAGAAGGACACCAGGCCAGGAACCAAAGCTGCCTTTATCTCAGCCTGGGCCCTGTGACACCCTATATCTCTGAATGATGTGAAACATCTAGTGAAACACAGTCACCAATCTCTAATCTGCTTTGGAGCACTCATTAGTGGTGTGTCTTGTTTTATATCGGCACCTCCGTCGCAGTACAAGGATATCCATAAATGTCTGTTTGCTGTAATTAGACACACTTAAAAGTTTTTTTTATTTTTCAACACAATGTTTACATTTTACATTTTTGGATACAAATACCCAGATGTAGATGCTATTAAACAGGAGGACTAACAGGAGCGATGTTGGATAGTTCTTTATCCTGAACATGTCTGGACCGAAAGAAAATGTTTGTTTTTTATCAGCTAAACCTTAAAATAAGTTAAACCACTGTTAGCTAAAGAAACAATTCATAATCAGGGCCTGTGATGTTGCTTGTTTAGTCCATATCACATTTAGGTATGTACAGTGCCTTTGCGAAAGTATTCGGCCCCCATTAACTTTTCAACCTTTTGCCACATTTCAGGCTTCAAACATAAAGATATAAAACTGTAATTTTTTGTGAAGAAGCAACAACAAGTGGGACACAATCATGAAGTGGAACGAAATTTATTGGATATTTCAAACTTTTTTAACAAATAAAAAACTGACAAATTCGGCGAGCAAAATTTTTCAGCCCCTTAACTTTCAGTGCAGCAAACTCCAATGATCCAATGTTGACCTAAATGACTAATGATGAAAAATAGAATCCACCTATGTGTAATCAAGTCTCCGTATAAATGCACCTGCTCTGTGATAGTCTCAGAGGTCCATTGAAAGCACAGAGAGCATCATGAAGAACAAGGAACACACCAGACAGGTCCGAGATACTGTTGTGGAGAAGTTTAAAGCCAGATTTGGATACAGAAAGATTTCCCAAGCTTTAAACATCGCAAGGAGCACTGTGCAAGCGATCATATTGAAATGGAAGACCACTGCAAATCTACCAAGACCCGGCCGTCCCTCTAAACTTTCAGCTCATACAAGTAGAAGACTGATCAGAGATGCAGCCAAGAGGCCCATGATCACTCTGGATGAACTGCAGAGATCTACAGCTGAGGTGGGCGAGTCTGTCCATAGGACAGCAATCAGTCGTATACTGCACAAATCTGGCCTTTATGGAAGAGTGGCAAGAAGAAAGCCATTTCTGAAAGATATCCATAAAAAGTGTTGTTCAAAGTTTGCCTCAAGCCACCTGGGAGACACACCAAACATGTGGAAGAAGGTGCTCTGGTCAGATGAAACCAAAATCAAACTTTTTGGCAACAATGCAAAACGTTATGTTTGGCGTAAAAGCAACACAGCTCATCACCCTGAACACACCATCCCCACTGTCAAACATGGTGGTGGCAGCATCATGGTTTGGGCCTGCTTCTCTTCAGCAGGGACGGGAAGATGGCTAAAATTGATGGGAAGATGGATGGAGCCAAATACAGGACCATTCTGGAAGAAGGAGTCTGCAAAAGACCTGAGACTGGGACAGAGATTTGTCTTCCAAAAAGACAATGATCCAAAACATAAAGCAAAATCTACAATGGAATGGTTCACAAATAAACATATCCAGGAGTTAGAATGGCCAAGTCAAAGTCCAGACCTGAATCCAATCGAGAATCTGTGGAAAGAACTGAAAACTGCTGTTCACAAACGCTCTCCATCCAACCTCACTGAGCTCAAGCTTTTTTGCAAGCAGGAATGGGCAAAAATGTCAGTCTCCGCAAAACTGATAGAGACATACCCCAAGCGACTTACAGCTGTAATCGCAGCAAAAGGTGGCGCTACAAAATATCCAATAAATTTCATTCCACTGATTGTGTCCCACTTGTTGTTCATTCTTCACAAAAAATTACAGTTTCATGTCTTTTTGATTTGAAGCCTGAAAAGTGGCAAAAGGTTGAAAAGTTCAAGAGGGTCAAACTGTTTCTTCTCTTCTGAATGTTCAACCTGAAGGCATGCTGGAAAACAGATGGAGGACTTCACTCCTTTCTCATGAAGCAGTCGTTTCACTGGGAGGAATTTAGCCATCTTCATGGCAACACCTGAGCTGAAGTCTGGCTGATGTTTGCTCCATGGCTACAATCTGGTCGCTATAATGGGATAAATCATGCTCCAAACCTTCAAAACGATGATTCTCTCAGCAGCTACCCGTACCCCATCCAAGACTACAGAAAAGGGGGTCAGAGCCACGTCAATGGCCGTTTTCATCTGGACCATGAGAGCTGCCAAAAGATCCACAATTAACTCAGCTCGAAAGGCCTTCAGATGGGACTGAAGATGGGATTCCAGCTCTACTAGCGTGGCCGGGCGAGGCTCAGTAGATGCAGGTGCCCGGCCAGAATCTGCGCCATGACACAGTGCGTCAGTCGCATCAGAAGTGACCTCTGTAATGGGTCATTTTCCCTTCGAAGCATGCAGCATTTGGGAGAAAAGGTAAGTTAAAAATGAATAAATTAAATGTAAATAAAGTGTGCAATTGTAGACATTAGAATGCTATGTGAATGCTACATAGAAAAGTTTGCTAAAATGTAGAAGCCTCGTCAACGTGCAACTTCCCTGCTCACATCCTCAAACCGAAAGCTAATCCATCTTCCTCTTGATCACATTCTGGAGGTTTTCAAAGAAAATTATTTAAGAGGAGATTGCAGTGCTTAAATGCTTTTTCCAGAGCAGTACAAAAAAGGAAAACCAAATTATTATCCATTTAAAGGTCCTCCAAAAAAAGGCCAAAGGTGTAGTGCATCCGGGAATGTGTTCACAGCCCTTAACTTTTTCCACATTTTGTTATGTGACACCCTTATTCTGAAATTGATTAATTTCATTATTTCCCTCAAAATTCTACAAACATTAATACCCCATAATGACAATATGAAATTTTAGCTAATTTATTGAAAATAAAAAAGCCCATGTACAAAAGTATTTGCAGCCTCTGCTTAACACTTTGTTGAAGCACCTTTGGCAGCAATTACAGCCTCAAGTCTATTTGAGTATTATGCTACAAGTTTGGCACACCTATTTTTGGGCAGTCTTTCCCATTATTCTTTGCAGGACCGCTCAATCTCCATTAGATTGGATGGGAACCGTCAGTCCACAGCCATTTTCAGATCTCTCCAGAAATGTTCAATCAGGTTCAAGTCTGGGCTCTTGTTGGCCACTCAAGTAAATTCACAGAGTTGTCCTGTAGCCACACTTTTGTTATCTTGGCTGTGTGCTTAGGGTCATTGTCCTGTTGGAAGATGAACCTTTACCCCATTCTGATTTCCAGAGTGCTCTGGTGCAATTTTTTAGCAAGGATATCTCTGTACATTGCTGCATTTATCTTTCCCTTGATCCTGAGCAGTCTTCTAGTTCCTTCCACTGAAAAACATGCCCACATCATGATGCTGCCACCATCATTCTTCACTGTACGGATGGTATTTGCCAAGTGATGGTGCAGGTCAGAATTTTGTTTCTCATGGTATGAGAAGCCTTCAGGTGCCTTTTGGCAAACTGCAAGGGGGCTCTCGTGCCTTTTTACTGAGATTTGGCTTCCGTCTGGCCACTCTACCATACAGGCCTGATTGGTGGAATGCTGCAGAGATGGCTGTTCTTCTCGAAGGTTCGTCTATCTCCACTGAGAAATGTTGAACCGTGACAATCGAGTTCTTAGTCATCACCCTGACTAAGGCCCTTCTCCCCGATCACTCAGTTTGGCCAGGCGTCTAGCTGTAGGAAGAGCCGTGGTGGATCCAAACTTCTTCCATTTATAGATGATGTAGGCCACTTTGCTAATTGGGACCTTCAATGCTGCAGATTTTAATTTGATTTTGATTTATTTAATTGTATCAAAAAATGCCATCAAATACAATTTAGGATAAAAACAATAAAATCCAGGACTTATTTCCATTGTGGTCCTCAACACATAACTTCAGACAAAACACTTACAGAGTGTGATAATCAATAGCCACTTTCTGACCAAGTAGTTATAGGAACAGTCCACTTCTAAACAGTTCTACTAACTACTCTCCCCCAAATCCGGTTTTGCTATTTGCGTCGCACTGGTCAAGTGGCCATAGGAACTGGTAGGAGTGACGCAAGCACCGCAATGGTCTTTTATAGTTTTGTTACTAGACTTTAGCATAGTGCCACATACAACAACATTTCACAGTTGATTGTTTTGTAACACTGGGTGTATGATTGGAGATAAGTGTATAAATCATCTTATGTATGCAGATGATCTGGTTGTTTTCAGCCCAAGTAGTGCTGGGTTCTTTCAGCAGCTTGCTGTTTGTTTGTTCAGATTACGAGGCTGAAAACGACATCCAATACAATTTTTAAAAAGAGTGTTGTGTTGATATGTCCTCAAAACGGAGTTCGAACGGAAGCGTTTAAAAACTAGGCTGGAGTCATAGAATTTGAGTAGCAGAGAAACACAGAAGACATATTATCTAATATACGCAACAGACAAAAAAAACTACGGGCGTGATTTATACGTTGGACCAATCAACGTAGACCTAGAAAACTGGAAAAGGGAAAGACCCTGCTCTGAAGTAGGAGCTGAAAGAGTTATAAGAACTGCAGTGCGAGGAATTAAATCATCCCCAAATTTCTCCTGTCGGAAAACAAGAAAAAAGGGAATGTTATGTTCTAGGAACTGCAAAAATCCCTGTGGTCGGAAAGCGGCTAATGACATAACATAAAAGCATATTTGTTTTTGTAATAGATAAAAATAAAAATGGTAACTAGTGCCCTGTTGTATTCCACTACCCTCTCTAGTAACCAGGCCTTGATTCTCTTTTTGAAAAGCTGCATCCCAGGTATTTTACTAACACGTTTGTACGGACCACAATATTATTCAAAGTGACCCTAAATTCCGAGCATCTATTGAATCTGTATTTTGAGCCAAACAAGGTGGCGTGTTTCTGTGTGTTGTGCACACTGTGCCCCCTTAAAAAAAATAGGTGCATGAAAATTCTGCTCAGAGCTGAAGGTACTCTGTAGAGTGGATTGGTGTTTATGAGACATTAAAAGTGCTGAGCCATCGGCATACAGAAATAGTTCACTTCAACATGAGTCTGCCATATCATGTCAAAAATAAGGAATGTTCGAGAATGCTTTCTTGCGAAACGCCGCATTCAACTACACTAGTGTCAGACAGCGCTCCCGCTAAGATCACCAATTGTTCCCTCCCTGACAGGTAAGACCTAAACCACCTACAGGTGGAGCTGTCTGCCCCAGGGCCTCAAGTTTGGCAATCAGTCTGTCATGATTAACCATATCAAATGCCTTTTGAAGATCTAATAACACCAGTCCGCAGAGATTTCCATTATCTATTTCCCTGTGTATGATGTTGGATAAATAGAGTAGTCATGATTACGTAGAATGTGACTTACTGAATTCGGATTGGAATTTAAACATGAAGTTGTTTTTATTCATGTGTTCATTAAAATTGCTCCTTGACCAACTTAAAAAAATGTTTGAGACTGTAAACAAAATAGAGACTTTAAAAAAAAGGTGAATTACCTTGGCCCTCTTGAGGTGATTGGGGAAGACACCAGACTCAAAAGACAGGATGAAAATATGGGAGATGTAAGGGGCCATTTGGGCAGTGGCGTCCCATCTAACCCAGAGCAGTCTAGATGTAATAGATATTTTCCATCTCCACTACCTCAACCCTACGTAAGGAAAATGAGTTGTGCAGTACTCCAAGTTTATAATAGAATGATTTCACCCCATCCATATTACATAACTTAAAGGTAGGTTGAAGATTTAAGACCACCTGTTCTGCTATAGAAGTAAAGAAAGTATTAAAATTATTAGCAACCTCTTTCTTATTGAAATTCAGGACACCCTTAATTTTTTTTCCTGTGCTACTTGATTTCTTAGTATTTGACTTAGCAGCCCCCAATTCATTTAAGGTCTTCCACCACTTTTTGGGTTATCTTCATTATTTGTTATATCATTTTAATAGTGAGTTGATTTTGCATCTCTAATAAGTGTGACGTCCTCTGGTCCTACCACTGCCCTGCAACATCGGTCCTCTACTGGCACAACTCCACTTCCCCTACTTCATGAACGCACCCACACAATGAGATCCCAATCACCTGAATACTGACCACTTGAACGCTGGTCTGTATATAGGCTCCTTCACCTCATGGCTCCTTTGCGAGGTATTGTGAGTAACTGCATTCTGCTGAGCATTATTGAATTATCTGTTTTCCTGGTCTGACCTGCTGTACTATTCTCTGACTTCGAGATTTGGATATTCCCTCTGGTACTTTTGCTCTATTCTCTTCTTAGTCAAGAACAACGCTTGTCTGAGTGCCCGAGTACCTGTTTGGACCCCGCCTTCATGAGAACCTCCTCTGTGTACCGACCTTTGCCTGTCCGACTTCCCGAAGTCCTGTCTTGCCCTGCCTGTCCGAGTCTCCTGCTGGCGTCTAGTCCTGCCTGTCTGAATACCAGTTCTGGAAACTGATGCTGGGGCTGTTGTTGGAGAGGCTGATCCCAGGGCTCAAGCTATAGCTGTCCTCACCACCTAAGGAAGAGAAAATAAGCACTTAATAACAAGTAAACTGGTTGCTGTTAAGTAAACTCTAACAAATAGTTTGTTCCAACTGTACGTTCAGGTCAGGGAAGATAAAAACAATTTTTACACTGATAGTTTGACGATTGAGTACCATTAGCATTGCTTGATACACCCACACACCTGTTTTTAGATGCAAGTTAGCGGTTAGCTTGCTAATTATCCTGTTCAAATTTTAAATGAGTCAAGCTAAACTATATAATGAAATAACAGATTTTATGTAATCGACAGCCAGACTGTGTTCATGACGTGCAGAAAGCATTGTTGTGTGATATTTAAATTGGCTGAAATTAAACAACAAACAGGCTGTTCTCATCAGATCTGATGTCATCTTGTTAACTAGCTTTACTGAGCTCAATTTTAAGACTTTACACACAAGTTGTACATCGTTTTAAAGCTACCTTCCTCTTAAAAATGTTATATACTACTCGAAATGTATGGTTAGTGGTGACTGTGGCTAACTATGATAGCTAAGCCATCTGGCTTCCCCAGAATCAGATTATTCCATTGGCTACAAACCTTTGTTTACCTTTCAAAATAACATATGCATTAACCATCCCTTACGATAAATAGACCTTACATTAAAAATTTGAAGGAAAATCCCAACATTTCACGTCTCCTCCTTTCTGTATTCCCACATTCTGTGTTCCCACATTT
Organism: Umbra pygmaea; assembly: GCA_016801145.1. Classification (NCBI taxonomy): domain Eukaryota; kingdom Metazoa; phylum Chordata; class Actinopteri; order Esociformes; family Umbridae; genus Umbra; species Umbra pygmaea. The sequence continues at coordinate 27,143 of JACXGM010001847.1, read as the reverse complement.
CTAAGAAAGTTTTTTTCATTGAATATTTGTCCCTATGTTCCCACAGCCCTATGGTCCCACCTTTCTAAGATTTTTTTTGACTGAAAATTAGGCCTTATGTTCCCACAGCCGTATGTTCCCACATTTCTAAGAATTTTTTTTTACTGAAAATTAGGCCCTATGTTCCCACAGCCCTATGGTCCCACATTTCTAAGTTGTTTTTCAAAATTAGGCCCTATGTTCCCACAGTTCCCACATTTCTAAGATTTATTTCCAAATTTAGGCCCTATGTTCCCACTTTTCCTTTTTTCATAAATTTGTATCAGATCATTTTTTATTTCATTTTTGATGCTGCAGGAGCAGCTTGATCTATTTAATTTAGAAAACGTAAAACAAAAAGACGTTTTTGTTTAAGTATTGGGCTGGAGGAGTACTTATAACAAAATTATATTAAATTATTGACACAATTGTACGTGTCACTCATAAAAGGAGTCATGACGAATTGTTCAAACTGGTGCACTGTTTGAAAAAAGTTGCATATCGTGCGCGGTATATTCGTTAAAATATGGAATATAATGTATGCATATTTGTACTTATAAGCTCTGCTTCAGCCAAAACCCTTTTCAATCAGCCTATTTTATTTTTTCGTGTAATGATTGTGATTTTGACGATTTCTGCTGCTGCTAATCGAAATAAAATTACGGTTACACTTTATTTGGAGAGTCCGAAATTCCATCTGTAGGTGCTCTACAGATAGTTTATTAATAGTCATATCATCAACAAACTATCAACAAACTATCTGTTGATAAGCAATTAATATTTTAGTTTAAGGGTATGGGTAAGTTAAGAATATGTTTTAGGGTAATGGTTAAGGTTAGACTTAACCTTAGGGGAAGGGTTAAGGTTAGGATTAGGGATGGGGTTAGTAGATAGTTTGTTAAAATAGTAATGTTAGTCTTCAGATGATCTGTAGAGCATCTACAGATACACTTTTTGGACTCTCAAAATAAAGTGTTACCAAAATTACTCATTCATTCACTCATTCATTTACTATAAAGTGATTCCAAAAAATCTTGTGGGACGATCGGGAGTGAATGGAAATGTAGTAACACAAGACCTAATTTTGAAAATGTTCTAGAAATGTGGGAACATAGGGCTGTGGGAACATAGGGCCTAATATTCAGTAAAAAAAATGTTCTAAATGTGGGAACATAGAGCTGTGGGACTATTAGGCTGTGGGAACATAGGGCTGACCCCCTTTGTAGCTACCGGTAAACATAGTTTTTTTGCTTCTAGGACTTTCTCTTTTTTGTAGGCCCTCTTCTTCCACTTTGGTTGCCCCCCCTCCACCATTTTCTGATTGGCTAAAAGGTAGCAATTAGCGGCTGGATCTCGTAGCGGGTCAACAAGTTGAATCGCTACAAATCACTAGACATTAGACACTATCAGTGGGGGGGCAAGATTAACACAGCATGCAGAGGTAAACTGGTTGCAATGCCTAAAAAATGTTTGAGCTTGTTAGGCAGCTTAAAGGTACAATATGTAGTTTTCCAAAACAATAACAAAAAAGTACTTTCCATTAAAAAAGCAAACATCACTATACCTATATTATATATATTTCTTAGTTTTGTACTTACATTATCCTAAATGTTCCACCAACTTTTAAACCCAGAGAAATTTGTTATATATTTCAAAGACACGGAACGTTTCATTTTGTCTTCCGTCAATGGCGTCATATAACCTTTGACTGCTCTAGTTGTTCTAAGTTCCAGGGAACCGGCAAACATAACGTGAATAAAGTTATAATATTTTTAACAATACATTACTTTGTCATTGAACATTTTTTTTCTGCGGGAGATGCTAGATTTGAAGGTTTTCATTGACGCGATAACAAAACACATGATCCCACGTTACTTCCCGACGTCATCCAAGTACATCTTTTGCTATTGTTTTGATTGAGAGAACCCTAGCGGCCAAAAACTACATATTGTACGTTTGAATGTAAGGTGAAAATAAATCTTGCCTCTCAGGCTAAGTATTTTTATAATGATGAATGTGTTTGTTTTAATTAAGTGTGAATGTATATGTATTGTGGTTGTTTTTTTATTTGTGCCATTAATTTGGTTGGCTGTGTTCCCAGGGCACACCTGTAAATGTAACTTTTCCCTGTTCCTCTTCCTCTTCCTGGATTGCTCGAACTATAGCTTCCCTGGTCTTGCCTGCTCAGAACTACAATTCCCATAACCCGCACTCAATCAACCTAATTCTGTACACCTGCACTCACCCAGTCCATATATAAAGCACACACACACCATTGCCTCTTTGCGAGAGGGGCTTACTATGGAGCACTTGCTTGGGGGGATGGAGGGGGGTGTTTGTTTTAACATATTGTTTTCTTTTTTGAGGGCCACAGGGTTGGGTGACCGGATATAGGTCGGGCCTGTCTCTGGCCCACACTCCAGTACAGTAGGTGGCGGTAATGCACCATTTCAGTTGGATGCCAACCGCCGTTAAACACCAACGAAGAAGAAGAAGCCTCTTTGCAAGGCATTGTAAGTATTCATTTTTCTTCATACTGAGCATTCTCTTCTTGTATCGTTATTCTGGCCTGACCCGTGCATTGTGTACCTGGTATTGTGTTTTTTGGATTTTGCCTTTGTACCTTCGCCTATAGTTTTGGATCGTTGTTCTGGCCTGACCTATGCATTGTGTACCTGGTATTGTGTTTTTTGGACTGCCCTCTGTACCTTAGCCTATATTCTTGGTTTGTTAATTCTCACCATATCTATAATAAACTGTATTGGTCTTTTTTACCATTGGAGAAGTTATTTGTTACAGTAAATGGTTAAATAGGATATGTCTTGGCCAAATTACAAAAGAAGTTCTGGATGAGGCACTACAGTATGTACTGTAACATCAGTATATTGATACTGTGTAATGTACTGTAATTAGTATATTCTTGATAGATTAGAAATAGATTGCTGAGGTACTGAAGGATTTTCATACTTGTCTGGTTGTCCCTGCCTTTCTTTTGTTTGGTCCCTTGAGAGTTCCTGATTCCTAACAATTTGAGTCGGTGGCTTGACAGGAATGCTGAAATGTCTGTATTTTGATGGGTTTTTTCTATAACTACATGATTATGTTTTGTAACTGCCACCATTCAGTGAATACATTCAGTAAGGGCATTATCCATACCTGCCCATGTAGCTAGTATTAAATATTAAGTTTACTGAAATGAGTTTGTGTTTAAAGAAACATGTTTAAAGGATTCCACATAGACACCATATAGCCTTTGAAATGGATAACAAAACTACAATGTATTTCATGCTAAACTAGTACAATTGCATAAAATTATATTTCATATAGAATATTCTAACTGCATTTTCTTTCCATTAGAGTGCAGCAAAGTCTCTCTTTCAGCCTGTCTGTCCCCAAGCTGTCTCTACCCAGTATAGATGATCCTCTCCACTTTCAAACTGTCTCTACCCAGTATAGATGATCCTCTCCACTTTCAAACTGTCTCTACCCAGTATAGATGATCCTCTCCACTTTCAAACTGTCTCTACCCAGTATAGATGATCCTCTCCACTTTCAAACTGTCTCTACCCAGTAGAGATGATCCTCTCCTCTTTCAAACTATCTCTACCCAGTAGAGATGATCCTCCCCACTTTCAAACTGTCTCTACCCAGTAGAGATGATCCTCTCCAATTCCAAACTGTCTCTACCCAGTAGAGATGATCCTCTCCACTTTCAAACCCACTAACAATGTCAAAACCTATCAAAGGTGTCAAAGTATGATGTAGCAGTCTAGGCCCTCAACTCCGGACCACGCATGGACACCAGTGATAATCAGACCTATCTTGTAAAAAAGTAAATTAATATTATATTCACACAAGAGCTGTACTTATTCAGTAAACAAAATAGAGAAAATCAAATGGGATCAACAACCTTTTAACGTCACTGTACTTGTATGTTCATGTGTGGTTTGACTGCTTGTAATCATACTGATTATGTGTAGAAGTATTTAGTTGATGTAAAATGTGGTTCAAATAATATAAGTTACTTGTTACTTTAATATAAACATCCCAACATAATCAAATTCTATTATTTATTTGACATAATGTTATTGCAACTTTTGAAACATGTTGCAGCAGGGTGTGGAAGGTTTTTTCTCCTGTTCTCATGGCAATACGTGGTTAACCATATATAATGGAATTTATGCCTCATTACGTAGGCCTAGGTACGATATGGCCATTCAAATGTAACATTTTGTACATATCGAATTGCCGTTCTACCAGAACATTTCCAGAAATAGACCAATCGGTTACAATTTAAAATACTTACGGAACGTTTTGTTCCACCATAGCATGCTAGGTTACTGAGGTTAAGGTTAGAGTTCTACTCTCAAAACTATTGACAGACCAATGTACATCCTGACCCCACCCACTCTTCTCGGCTGATAATGCATTTTGCACACTCACACCAGCACAACTGTCATTGTATGTTTTGCACACTCCCTTGTCCACAGCCTTGATAACTACGCCACCTACTCTAGTGTTATTTTGCACTGCCACTTTATATTACCATAAATCTACCCCTCTCTCTCTCAGACCATATGTCACATTGAATGTATAGTATATTGGCACACCACTGTACTTACCAAATATCTACCTCCATATGCTGATATTTGTTGCACTGACTGTAGACATTATACCATAATTTGTCTAATTCTGAAGATCTGCACACTGTGTTCTTGTTTTTATTTTATTTTCTGTACTTGTACCTTGGCACTTTTATCTTGGCCAGGTCGCTGTTTCAAATGAGAAACTGTTCTCAATGTGCTCACCTGGTCAAATAAAGGTTAAATAAAAAATTAAAAAAATTTAAAAGGGTAAGGTTAGGTTAAGGTTAGGGTTAGGTTTAGGTAAACTTTCATAAACTTCTGAAGCTTTAAGTTTCCATGCACATATTTCCAGGTTTTTGGCTATGAGAAAAGCCTGGTTCATGTAATCTATGCTAGAAAAAGATGAAACACTTTCCTTTTAGAGTTTATTTTATTATGACATTTAAAGTGGAGGAGGAAAGACTATTTCTGACCAGATGACTTGAATTAGATTTAAGAAACTACAGTACAACAAACAAATTACAACAATTGACCAATATTGAAACAGCCCTAGCTAAATAGTGCATTTGTCAAAATACAGAAAGTAGACACAAAACATATTAAAGCCCATTTGTTGATATTTACATTATATACAGTCATATAGGTATACACAACATATTTACATTATATACAGTCAAATATGTATACTCAACTTATTTACAGAATAAATAACATTCAAATTTGATCAATGCTGCAATCAAGGATTTGGTGCTTGACAAGTCCAAGATGTAGTGTCTGGGTAGACAAACTCCCTCCTGAAGAAACAAAGACATTTGTCAAAATCTGTAGATTACAATCATAGGGTTAGATTGTGAATGCAGTTTTAACTATTAGTGTTTCAATAATTTAGAAAGGCCTTACATTACTACACATTATGTTTATATATTATTTAAATTTCTCAAAAGAAAAACCGTACAAACCAATATGTAAATTACTATCTGAACAAGGAATATCTTGTTTACTACTCCCAAGTTATTTTAAAGCTATTGTTCCTCATTCTTAATCGTATCCTTACTCTTTTCGGTGGGGTTTTATGATGCCACGGCACAGCAGGCCTTCGTCACATGGGCAGATCTGATTGATGCTGAATGCTAAGCCGCCGTCGGGCACGAAGCAGCTCTCTCCTTCTGTCAGACGGCGCTTGCACACCTGTTCACCGTGGTGCCGGGCACAGCACATGGATGCACCACAATCCTTGTCTACTTTACACCTAGCGCCTGGACAGAGAGCAGTAACAGTATTATTTAAATTAAATAATGAATGGAGGTATTAATATTGTACATTATGACATAAACCTCACATATGTTAGTGAGTAAATCAGGTGGTAATTTTAAAATATCCTTCTATATTCATATGTCAAAACCATATACTACTTCAGAGATCCACCACTCAAAAATATAGCACAAAAAATACATTAAAAAAAGTTCTTAAAATACATTTACATCAATCTAATATTCTGTAATCTCATGTTTTTATCTCTTACCCTCTTGCCCCTCAGGAATGCGGCGTTGGCACTTCCCAAACATACAGCTGAGTCCTCTGACACACTGGGCGTCCCTTCTACAGTACTGGCCCTCCCCACGCAGAGGGACACAAAGGCCAAAATGACGGTCGCATGAGTAGCTTCGACCACAGGTACGGTCATGGTCACACACACCCTGAAAAACAAAGCAAGAATTCTTTAGTAACTAGAATAATCATGGCACTTGATAGTCATGGCACATACCATAATTATACATAATATCACTCTATTCACAGATGGTAAGATCAGTTTAGGAGCCAATGAAGGCCAGTTAGAAAACACTGAGAACCATCTGAGCAAATAAACCTTTAGAGTTCCTGCTTCTGTGTTTGCAAACTATTATTAGATGGAGATTGGTACTCTACGATCCTGGTCAGTTCTACCACTTACAATACAATACAAATAGAGAAAGCTACTGAAACTGAGCACATTACTAATGAAGTGTTAGCATAATGTTAACATACCATTCACAGCACAATAACATGCTAATGTGCCATTTAGAACTACAGCATTACACAATTGTCTGAATGAAGGCAGCCTTCCTGCTTTAATAAGCTACTTACTGATATTTATATATTTCAAGTTATGCATCAATGGATTTTCACTTCAGCAATGTTCAAATTCAGAATCATTCAGAACATATTTTAGACTTAACAACTTTACCTTTCATGTCACCAGCTTTAGGGACTAGCTGCTATTTGTTGAATTAAAAAAAAAACTAAAAGATTAGTTATGTGGGATAGTAATCAAAATGCATAATTTACTTAAGGACTGGCAAGTGGTCAATGACAAATGCTGTAGAAGTCCAAATCATCAGTCTCTTATTAAAATTTCTGTTCAAATGGCAAAATAAGCTCTGCATAGTGTATGGACATTATTGTCCCGTCTAAATGTTTATTTCAGGTATTTCATATATAAAGAATTCGAGTTTTTTTAGCTTCTGTAAGCTGGTCACTGAAAGAGAAATGTTTTCCTTTTTTTTGCACAATAATCTACAGAATGCCCCTTTAAGTTTGTGTTATTTAGCAGACACTCATCCAGAGTGACTAACAATAGTAAGGTTGTATATTGTCATTAGGGAAATCAAACCCACGACAGTGGTATTGCAATTACCACAATCTTGCTAAATTAGGTACATGGACAAAGGTGTTGCGTTCAAACTCATAAGTAAATTTTGCATCTTACCGGAGATCCTTTAGTGTTCATTGGTAGGATGCTCTCCCTTGGAGCCATTGGTACTTCCTTGGGGAGACTGTGTGGCATGTTCAGCATCCAGGCCCAAATACGACCCTGGGCAGCGGGCACAGACACACAGAGAGACAGGAGACACAGAACCATGGTGGACATGATCCCCACAAAAGTTCTAAGTTGACCCAGATGATACAAAAAGAAAAAAAAGAGCTTGTCCAAATGCCTCAGTCGAAGAGAGAGAAGACAGAGAGACAGAGGTTGAAGAGACTTTCCAAACCTTAGTCCCAGTCAATATAGAATCCAAGCAAGAGTGTTTTGGTGTCGACCTCCTCATGGGCCCAAGGTTTATATAGACCCTGGAGGACAGTAGTTGCCTCTCTCAAGGCCCCTTGCTCTGCTGTTTGTTCAAGCCACAGGGTGGGAGGAGACAATTAGTGGTTAATGGATTAACTAAATCGACTGAGCTACCCCCTACGTCCTGAAAATGGTGACGAAATTATCATCTGCAGTGGCCAAAAAGGGGGGTCGTCCGGGGTGGGGTAATGGGCTTGATGGGTTGACAACATTGACAACAGGGGCCACACAATGGAGCAAGACTTATCTCACCGAGACGAGCAAGGTGGGGAGTGCAAGCACAAAAGCAGAGAGAAACGACATGTCACAGACTCACAGCCCAGGTCGTTGAGTGGCAGCCCCACAGGCCAACTTGTTTGACCCCTGCCATTGGCCACTCTTTTCTGGATACATGGTCCCTTGGCCCCCAGTCTCAAACTAAGGACCACATGCTGGGAGTAATTTGCTGAAGTGCACTCTGCAGACGACCCCCAGATCTCATTAAACGTAATTATCATCAGCGATTAACTTGGGGAGAGAGGGGACCCTAGGGAGGAGGGGGAGAGTCGTTGGCTTTCGTAAACAAACTCCTCGGAGCTAGGGGACGGCTCGCTTTGTGGTTGTTTTTTATCTTGCCATATTTTCCTTGAATGGCTTTTTTGTTGTTGTTTCTCTTCCTTTTTTTAACATTTCCATATTTACAGAGTTAGTATACACATGTTACTAATATGGATATTTAACACGATCAACCTGAATCAAATCCATTGGCCTCCCTACTTTGTGATATGCTGGTTTTGTTTCAGTACCACAATCAGAGTATAGCCATAAGTTTAACATCCTACCTCAAGCAAGGTCAAACTAAAACATTTGTAGGTACTTGGGATGCAAATGCATTTGACACAGATATTATACAGAACTAACATTGTGTTATTGCTTTAAGACTGTATTTTGAAACTGCGGAAACAAAGTTGACATGTTTGATTGACTATCCCTCAGCAATGTTAGCAGCAGTGTTTCCAACCTTGAGTCCTTGGTTTGGAAACAGTTTGAAATGTGAATGTATTTTCACTTCATGGAATACGTTGTATGTTTTATTTGAGGGGTTATTTTAGGACAAAAGCAGGCATAAATCACAATGTATTTTGCAGCATCTCTACCTGGGGTGAGTCAACGGTTACTCCAACATCTGGACCTTTTTAATTGTGACTTTTCGTTTATTCACTGCCAGGGGCCTACGTGATCTGCTATATCATACACATGATAAATGTGGCAATAACATGGTGGCTATTCTCAAGAAGTACTAAAGGAAACCATCTAAATGCTTAGAGCATAAACCTCTCCCCAGCTTTTCTCTCTCTACAACTCTATATACAGCATACATATATACATATATACAATATGTATATGAAACCTTCTCTTTCACACTCTATTTCTCACTGTCTCTATAACTCTATATCTCTGTTTCTTATTTTTCCATTCAATTGACAACCTCCCTTGGTGTTAGAGTTGTAGTGGTGAAGGGGAACGTTAATGACGGTCACAAAGCACACCTCAGCCTGGCCGCTTAGGCCAGAATGGATAACATCTCTAAATCCCCAGCTGCTGGTGAACCATAGCTTAAGTGTCTGCTTAACACACAGTGTGGAGTGCGCCTGGCTCCAGAGGCCCAGGAGGAGTCAATGTGGAGCCCCTACTCCCCCCTCAATTGGGCAGGAAATTAAAACCACTCATCATCGATGATGATCATGTACTAGATAATAACGATAGACTGCAGGGACGTTGGGGGCTAGTTGAACAGGGGTGGAGGTAACAGGTCAGACATGTTTATTGTACTTTTGTCCACACTCACTCCATTGAAAATGCCATTTGGAAATCCAATCTGATTCAAAAGGCTGTTCAGGTGTGCAGCTGGATCTTTGGGCAGGAGGTTGCAATGCACTCTCCTTTCCATTGGATTTGATCAGTCTTTCTAATTGTCTTGTAATACGACTGGTTTGTCAAAGGTGGACTTTTCAATTTAAAGACAATTTCATTTGAATGATTGTGTGATTAGAGTTGATCTTTGATTTGTGACAGATGGCCCTATCTTGCACCCGGCGCAACGCAGCACTGAGCCCGAATCGTAAAAGCAATGCGTGAAAGGCACAAATGCGCCTGGCTCTTAACGGGAATGGGAGATGAATCTCTGATTGGTTTATTGCATGTTACGCCCAAAACACACCTATGAATTAATGAAGACCCTTTTAGACCATGGAACCTTTTATCCGCTGTCAAACTAGCAAAAGTGGATTTGGACGCCATGCGCTTAGATTGTAAAATAGGGACCATATTTTTTCTATTAACAAAATGGCTGATAACATTTTGAATAATGTTTTACAAAGTTACACACTAAGCACAGGGAAGCAAGAATTTTTAAAGGGACCTTCTAGCCCAAAAACACCTCAAAATCGTCTTACAGATCGTTTTCACAATATCCTAATAAAAAAAACTTGTCAATGTGTTCTGTACTTCCCAAACTGTCCACCGTAAGTTTTGGTGTTCATGAATTAGTGACGTAACTAATTCCTGAATGAAACTACAGGGGGAGTATATCATAAAACTGCGTACTCTTGTCAGTGAATAGGCGGTGTGTTGCAGTATATGCTGGCTAACATCTGTCGGTTGTGATAGCCAGAAAACACAGATGAAGAAATACGGCAAAGGGAAGAACTTTTATGTGCATGGTTTATGACGGTAATCTTTTTATTTGGGATTTCTTGTTTAGGTTTTTGCTGCATTTCAGCAGCTAAAGTTAAAATATACAGACGATGTTGTTGCTGTTTACATATTGAATTCATGTAGAAATGGGAAAGAAGTTATGCTAGCTAAAATCAGCCCTATCTTCAATCATCATTTTGTTTTTAAGTCACTTCTCCAATAATTAGTTTACTGTACCATAATAGCTACTCTACAGATTCGGGCTCATGGTGTGGTGGTAGGTGATCATATACAGGTCCTTCTCAAGAAATTAGCATATTGTGATAAAGTTAATTATTTTCCATAATGTAATGATAAAAATTAAACAACTGAAATATTTCAGGTCATTAATTGTTTTAATACTGATGATTTTGGCATACAGCTCATGAAAACCCAAAATTCCTATCTCAAAGAATTAGCATATCATGAAAAGGGTCTCTAAAAGAGCTATTAACCTAATTATCTGAATCAACTAATTCACTCTAAACACCTGCAAAAGATTCCTGAGGCTTTTAAAAACTCCCAGCCTGTTTCATTACTCAAAACCGCAATCATGGGTAAGACTGCCGACCTGACTGCTGTCCAGAAGGCCATAATTGACATCCTCAAGCAAGACGGTAAGACACAGAAAGAACTTTCTGAACAAATAGGCTGTTCCCAGAGTGCTGTATCAAGGCACCTCAGTAGGAAGTCTGTGGGAAGGAAAAAGTGTGGCAAAAAACGCTGCACAACGACAAGAGGTGACCGGACCCTGAGGAAGATTGTGGAGAAGGACCGATTCCAGACCTTGGATGTGGAATGAGTCTGGAGAACAAACATCCAGAGCCACCGTGCACAGGCGTGTGCAGGAAATGGGCTACAGGTGCCGCATTCCCCAGGTCAAGCCACTTTTGAATCAGAAACAGCGGCAGAAGTGCCTGACCTGGGCTACAGAGAAGCAGCACAACAAAACAACAACAAATTTTCATTTCATGTCATTCGGAAATCAAGGTGCCAGAGTCTGGAGGAAGACTGGGGAGAAGGAAATGCCAAAATGCCTGAAGTCCAGTGTCAAGTACCCACAGTCAGTGATGGTCTGGGGTGCCATGTCAGCTGCTGGAGTTGGTTCAATGTGTTTTATCAAGGGCAGGGTCAATGCAGCTAGCTATCAGGAGATTTTGGAGCATTTCATGCTTCCATCTGCTGAAAAGCTTCATGGAGATGAAGATTTCATTTTTCAGCACAACCTGCCACCTGCTCACAGTGCCAAAACCACTGGTAAATGGTTTACTGACCATGGTATTACTGTGCTCAATTGGCCTGCCAATTCTCCTGACCTGAACCCCATAGAGAATCTGTGGGATATTGTGAAGAGGAAGTTGAGAGACGCAAGACCCAACACTCTGGATGAGCTTAAGGCCGCTATCGAAGCATCCTGGGTCTCCATCACACCTCAGCAGTGCCACAGGCTGATTGCCTCCATGCCACGCCACATTGAAGCAGTCATTTCTGCAAAAGGATTCCCGACCAAGTATTGAGTGCATAACTGAACATAATTATTTGAAGGTTGACTTTCTTTTTTTTGTATTACAAACACTTCTTTTATGGGTCAGATGAAATATGCTAATTCTTTGAGATAGGAATTTCGGGTTTTCATGAGCTGTATGCCAAAATCATCAGTATTAAAACAATAAATGACCTGAAGTATTTTCAGTTGGTGTGCAATGAATCTAAAATATATGAAAGTTTAATTTGTATCATTTCATTATGGAAAATAATGAACTTTATCACAATATGCTAATTTCTTGAGAAGGACCTGTACAGTAGTTGTAGTGTTGTTGCTTACTAACAATATATTCGAGCATGGATGATGATGGTAATCCTATCGGTGAAGGATTTATTGTTTACTGGTTCAGTGGTTGGCTATAAATGTCCTGCTAAACTTACAGTAGATGAGCGAAGTGTTACTGTATACACCTAGACGTCATAAATCAAAAATGTTCTGTATACTATTTTAATAACCAAACTGATTGTCCCATTTTTGTATTCCAGAAGATATTGAGTGGCAGCCTATCGGTTTTTTTTCCAGAGTGGATGGAGTGCCTGTTAAGAGACAAATACACTTTTGCTAATGGACAATACAAATACTTAACCATGTAAAGATTTCGATAAATGTTTAAATGTAATTACCTCTTTTTAAATAAGTTTTAGCTCAATAAAGAAAATCACTTGACCTCAGAACTTCTAACTAAATAAATAGAGATATCAAACTTATGACGCACACATTATTACTTAGTTGAACACATTGTAAAGCAGGGGTGTCCAACCTTGATCATTGATAGGAACTGTCATGTAGGTTCACTCCAACCACACATAATGTATCTTCATTTGGTTTATTGCCAGCTAATTATTAGAATAGTTTTTGATAAAGGATTGGAGTGAAATCAGGACAGTAGCTATTCAAGACCAGAGTAGGACATGCCTGTATTACACTAACTGTATTTGCAGAGAATAGCTAAGTGTCAAGTGGCCGATTTCACAGACACAGATTAAGCATAGTCCTGTAATAAATAATCAACTTGAATGGAAATGTCCATTGACCTTGCTTTTTTAGTCCAAGACTAAACTTAATCCTTGTCCAAGAAACCGCCCCGTATAGTTGAATAGTTATGCTGCATAGCTTTAAAAAAATCATCAGTTACAAGTATGAAAATTCTAAACCTAATAACATTCATAAGAGATACGATATGACGTGTGATGATGGTTTATTTACAGATTTATCCATGTGAAAAGTTACACAACATATTAATAATGTGTGATGTTGAGAAGGTGGATGTGAATTTTCCATATTATCTATGTACAATACCCAATAGTGGGCTGTGAGTTTAAAAAAAGTGACAGTTTATCTACAAAATGATTGAAACCAAGCACACTTTACCTTATGTATAAACATATCTAAAACAATTGAATTCAGTGTATAAAAAATAGGGGACGACAGCAGTGTCTGTGTATCAGTGAATAGAATGTATTCTGTAACGGCCTCATAAAATGATTTGACAGAAACCAAGCCTGAAACCCATCATTGGTACATGGCCCATTGCAGTAAAAATAATTTATCACTACTGGGATCAGTAAAGATAGGAATGGATGCACTGTGAGCACAGATTTTGTATAGCATCCACACAGTTTGGCGGTCTGGGGCAGAGACAATGAAAGTTCTAGAGAGGTACAGCATGGGTCCACAGAATAGAGACAGAAAGCAGTCATCAGGCCACATGGTCAGCTAGGCTCTACCACTGAAACACAAGAATGGACATGCCTTACGGTTTAGTATCTTGATGTCCAACTCTGGTAGTCAAAAAAATAATATACCTGTCTCAATTGTGCAGGAGAAAATCAAGATGTGGTGCATGTTGGAAATGCACTTCCTTACCCTCCTCCATCCAGGTGTGATTATCAGAAATGTGATGTAGAATGGATTACCATATACTTTGGAGTATCTTCATAAAATAGTGTAATCTCAAACAGAATTCAGGAGAAGAAATTCCATGTGTAATGCCCAGCCCAGTGGGGGCTGGCTTAAATGACTGAGCATGGACTCATTTCTACTGCCTTATTTTACCTGTTTATGTTTAGTTGAATTTTGTCTATTTTGACCCTTTTTATTCAGTGTTTTTACATGGTGGTTTTGTTTGTACCTTTTATTTTGAAACATCTCCCCTTTCAGGGTCGACCACGCCTCTTCCTGGCCAGGGCTGCTGGGAAATGTAGTAGGGGACTGGAGGGAGCTGGATTCATGTAGAAGGTTCTGGTTACGTATGACAAACAGCTGTGTCTTGTTGAAGGGATTAGAGTGCCCATATAAGCAGCCCTGCCCAGGAGGAGATCGTGGAGACAGTAGCACTTCTGGGTCTGGTCGGAGAGCACGAGGAACGTTGGTTGGCTTGTTTCCACCGACAATGCGCCATGGGGCGGAGAGGGCCCGGCTGTCGGACGACCTGTGGGGCTCTACTGCCGCCGAGATTGAGCAGGAGAGGGCGGAGATCATTGCCCTGGATTTGCTGCATGGGAGAGGGGTGTGAGGCAAGGGCTCGATGGCTGATGGGGTGGTTGCGGGTTGCGACGCCCGTTCGGTTAGTGAGGTTGGCATGGAGGGGAGTTCGGATGGAAGTGTGGGGGTTGCTGGTGAGGGGGGAGGGTTCGAGGACTCTCTGTATGTTCGGCGAAAGAATAAAAGGGCACAGAAGAAAGAGGGTGGTGAGAGTAGTTTGGGTGAGGATGTAGGGCCGGCAAGTGGTGGTGGGGAGCAGGGGTACAAGGTGGTAGTGGTGTTTGCGGCCACGACTGGTAAGATGTTTCATCCGGTGTCACTCACTGCGGCAATCAGGGATCAGGTGGGGAGGGTTGTTGATGCTAGGTGTTTGAGTGGTGGGAGGGTTCTTATTGTGGTGGGTAGTGTGGCTCTGAGGGATAAGGTGCTGAAGTTGGAGGTGTTGAATGGGGGTAAGGTGAAGTGTATGGTGCCTGGGAGTGCGGTGAAGGTGAGAGGGGTGTATTTTATTTTATAGGGTCGTGGGGTGAGTTGGGTGGAGATGACTTGGGTGGGCTGTGTCCGGCTTCGCTCTCCAGTGCTGTTGGTGGCGGTGTATGCACCTTCAGTTGGTTGCGATCCATACATTTTATATTTATATATATTACGTTTTATTGTATGCTATATGTTTTATTTGTATTTGCTTCCCTGAGCGCATCAGGATTATCAGTCCTTGATTACTCCATGTCAACATATCCAAGAGCTACAAACAGTGTGTTATATACATGTTAGCTTGCAGTTATTAGGCTTAAGCTCTGTATCCAGAACTTAGTACCAGGTTCCGCACCACTGTAAAGAGTGCGAGGAAATAGGTTTGTTTGTAAGCGCGCCCTGCTGTCTGTGTGTTTTGCTGCTTGGATTACTGCTGGATGGAATAAATAATGAACGTTTTGTCACGTACTGCATGTTAAAGTCTCCCTCTCTCCAAGCATACATATTAACGTGACAACATGAGGTAGTGGTTATGTCAATGCTGTAAGCCCACTATAATAGAGACCTACCAGGTTTATACCACCACAGGATCAGACTGCTTAATGCTGACAAAACTTGAGTCAAGGTCATCAGGTTCAACCTGTAATAAAAACAATAGCATAAAAATGCATTTAGGGCAGGGGTACTGAAATATGACCCTATGAGACTCAGAGTCTGCTTGTGTTGTACCTTGTCAGTAAGTGTACCCACCTGGTGTACAGTATCATCAGGGTTCAAAATTAGCACCATTTACCAGCCAAATGCTGGTAAAATATGCAGGTGGCTGGTAGATTTGACTCACTCACCAGCCAAAAAAACAATAGTAATCTATTCAGTGGCTGGTAAAATTTGAACCCTGAGTATCATAAGTCAGAGCATAGAGATTGTTTTGTTTATGACCTTGGATATTAGAAATGCAACATCTAATCACGAATATCCCAGATAATGGCACATAGGATAAAGTATTGGTTTGAGATGAGGCAGTTAATGTGTAGGGGAAATCCCTGTCCTTTCACAAGTAAATGTAATTAATTGAAATAACAATGACTGTGGCTTTTTAAGAGCCATGTATCCCTGAAAATTTATAATAAAAAATAAAAGACACATGTACTAACTAGACCCAATGAATTATAAATCCATTCAATTATTAGGACCTATCCAAACGATGATTGTTAAAAATAATGTATAACACAGGATAATCAACTTACCCAGCCATTACATCTTGTAATTAAATCATAAGTTTTGTCTTATTACCCTACTGGAAAAAAACATGGCACAAAACGATTCGCAGACCCATCAATGAACAAACGATGCGTATAGTTTATTTAGTAGTTGGCCTAGGGTAGTCCAGCATTCTAAGCTGCCTCTAGGGGCAATGTGATCTCTTAGAAATCCGTGATACTACCACGGACACTTAACTTCAAAGTCCGTGGCAGTTCCACGGAATGTCCGAAAATTCTGTGAAACTGCCACGGATTTAGAAGTTAAGGATCCGTGGCAGTTTCACAGAATCGCATGACGACGTAGCAGAGTGTAAATAGCATAGAATTTGCAGGTTGGTAGGATGGGGATGGTGGACGGGCGCAAAAACATGCGACTCACATACCAAAGATTGCGAGTTCGAATCCAGGCGGACACTTTACATGTATTCTGTTTTCTATTCCAATGCGTTGCAGAGGTACCCTGGAAATCCAGAGTTCTCGCAAGAGCACAATTTGAATTTGCTCAGCAAGTTACTCTGGCACCGAGTAATTCTGCTCATTAACTATGCCCTTGTATCCGAGCTGCACCAATCACATCGGTGTATCTGATATAGGCGTGCCAGAGGCTTGTTAAACAGATGACAACACGACAGCTCTGCGACCTCGAAGTCATTAGTAAACATTGTAAGATCGCTATGGATTAACACCAGTTGTTTACAACGACTTGGGCCACTACAATGAACGAGTTAGACTTGGCTTTTTGTCTAAAAGAGGAACAAAAGACGGGGCTCGAATCGTTCCTTTTTTATAAAAGGACGTTTTTGCTGTTTTGCGACCTGATATGGCAAGAGTTTTATCTACCAGTTAGCCCCGCCGTAGGGTTAGTGAAAACCCACTGGTGATTGGTCGTAGTGTTATCCAATTGCGTACAGTGAGATTTTCAAATGCACGCTTGGTGCCGCCCCTCGAGTTGAGTCATTTACATTACTCAAACCCAGACCCTTAATCGTTCAGGATTTGGGTCTGGATTTTTCCAGGCTATTGCAGAGGTGTTGCAAACATGTTTTTTTTAAATCATTTTTTACTCCCTAAATACAAGTTACATCGAGTTAACAGCAAGGTTTCTGAGTGGTTAAGGTTAGGTTAGGGGTTTGGGAAAGGCTTAAATCGAGTTAACAGCAAGGTCTCACTGTGCGCCAATCACAGACTTTTCCGTGAAACTGCCACGGATTTTAATATGTGTTCATTTCACAGAATTTTCGGCCATTCCGTGGAACTGTCACGGATTCTGATGGTCATACTCCGTGGTGTGGCAGTTTCATGGATTTCTAAGAGATCAGGCTGCTAGGGGACATGTACTGCTGGAGCATGTTTTTCTGTGGTTTTCAAAAATGATGTTGATGTGAACTGATATGATGTGTCGTTTGTAGACATTGAATTGGCAACACTCTGCCTTGACAGCTGGCTGTGTTAGCTGCTGTGACTTTGCTAGCTTAAAAATGGCATGCTAGCCATTAAGCTAATGTAAGCTACTTTGCTAAATATGTGGCTATTTGTCATCCATTATGCGATTGTGGAGTTAATAAAAAGATATTTAACTAATAGTAAAAACAGGTGAGGTAGAACAAGTAAGAACAAGTAGATAAACAACATTTAACAAAGTAAAAACTGGTGAGGTAGAACAAGGGGCAGTGCATGGTCTGCATGTGAACTGTTGCGTCTCCAGCAACACAGAGCTGCCTGTGTGGACACCTGATTGTAAATAGTGCCGGGAAAATCGGCTAACACAGCAGCCGCATATCGGCCGATACACATAAACACTAATATCGGCTCAATATTTCGGCCAGCTGAAAATTGGTCTATCACTATTCTAAAGTACCAACCCACTACTGGAGCATCACTGTAATTATAACATGCAATCTGATAGTTTGGTAATTGACAGTATGTTTAAAACCTTCCTTTTTGGCATGGATGTGCTATATATATAAAGACATTAACTCCAACTAGAATCAATGTAATACCTGTTCTCTGTGACAAGTTTAAGTCAGATGGATTTTATGACATGGAGCACAATTTATCACATAGCGTAACAAATACATGACATAGTGTACCATTTTGGGGACCCTTTTTATTTCAATAGCACCACTTTTACAACCTTGAGACAACATTATGGACTACATCTTTAACCATTTCAGCATTGCTGTTTTATCATGGTACCAATGTTGTTTTCAAATCCTTGAAGGTTATCTGGTTTGTAATTATCTTTGCACTTGCAAAAAGATGCGTCAGTGAATGATCCAACTCTTTGAGAACAACATTCCCCAAAGACAAAACGGTAGCATTTTGGGCATTTCACCTACAGTGCACAATCTAATTAAGAGTCAAGGAATCCAGACAAGTCTCTGTGCGTGAAGGGGAAGGCCGAAAACCACTTTTGAATTCACATGATCTCCAATCCCTCAGACGTCACTCTTAAAAACTGTCATGAGTATGGTATGAATATCCTAACATGGGCTTGGGAATACTTTGGTAAATTTTGTCATTCAACACTGTGCACCTCTGCATCCACAGAAACAAGTTAAGGCTTTACTATGCAAAGCAGAAGCCATACATCAACACTGTCCAGAAGGGCCGTCAACTCTGGTCTCGTTCTCATCTTAGATGGACAGTAGCACAGTTGAATCTTGTTTTGTGTTCCGACGAGGCAACATTTCAAATTGAACAAAACAGCTGTCGTGTTATCTGGGCAAAGAACCATCCAAGCTTTTATAATTGTCAGGTCCAAAAGCTAGCATCTGTCATGGTATGGGGGTGTGTCAGTGCACATGGCATGGGTAACCTGCAAATCTGTGAAGGCACCATTCATGCAGAAACATATGTACACATTTTTTAGAAACATATGCTGCTATCTAGACGTTGTCTTTTCCAGGGACATCACAGAATTTTCCAGCAGGACAACCACAAATGACATCCTGGCAGGATTGGTTGCATGGTTGCGTAAGCAGAGAGAGCAGGTGCTAGCAAGACCTGACCTGTCTACAATTGAGAATGTGTGGTGCATAATGAAGCACAAAATAAGGCAAAGAAGTACAGTTGCGCAGCTGAAGATATTGTTAATGGATGACTGAGGAAAATTTCATGGTGTCTTCAGTGCCCAAGCACTTAATAAGTGTTATTAAAAGGAAAGGGGATTTTACACAGTGGTAGACAGTGCCAACTTTGTGTTGTACTGTAGCGTAATTAACGGTAAACAGGGTAAGCGGTTGCTTACGGGCCCGGACCAATCGGGCCCACGTGAAACTGATCAAATGTTATCTCGGAAGATCAATGGGACAGAGTCGTCTCTCTGTACTTGCCATACTGTCATTTGAGAATGCCGTTCGTGCCGAAAGCCCGGGAAATGCCGCTATAATGTGCAGGGGCGTCGGACTAGGGGTAAAACCAAGACTGATTACCAGGGCCCAAGGAGAAAGAGGGCACTTAAAGTATGGAATATATTTTAATTTACCTGGATATTTTCATTTCCTAATTAAATTTAGTAAAGTTAGTGTATTGGCTGAATTACTTGCTTGATTGACTGACTATATTTTGTATCCAAAAAAAGACCAAGGTCTCACCCACCCCTTGCTAATCTTTGTCATGATAGTCAGTGGTTGAAGCCTGACTATAGGTTCTTTGACCTTCCCCAGACCTCCTGCATGAGGCAACACAATTCGGCATGTCGCTGCCCGGGATTTGGGTTCAGTGGTTCTCAACTCCGGTCCTAGGAACCCACTGCCTTGCATGTTTTAGATGTCTTCCTGCTTCAACACCTACTTCTATGCTCATAAATACCCTCATGTAAGGCTTCTGTATTGGATGAGCAGTGCAAAAAGAATCAAAGGCTGGGTGACATCTGGTTGGATGAACCATGTGTGTGCCCCTCGCAATCCCACAGATCTGTACAAGGAGTTGCGGAGCTGCAGACAAGGCAGGATTAGTGGAAATTGGTAAAAAGCAAGGAAGAAAATGGTGAAAGGCATTAACTGTCCCACACATTCCCCAGACCTGAATCCAACTGAGAACCTCTGAAAAAATAAAAATAAAACAAAAATATGTAAATTAAACT
Source organism: Umbra pygmaea (assembly GCA_016801145.1). NCBI lineage: Eukaryota > Metazoa > Chordata > Actinopteri > Esociformes > Umbridae > Umbra > Umbra pygmaea. Next base: position 6,868 of record JACXGM010001847.1, on the reverse strand, counting down.
GGCTATATGTGTATATAAGTACTGTATACACATTTCCATAATCTGCCAAAGACTGTGAAGGTATAGTTAACATATTTTCTATGTATTTTTTTAAGAAATGTAATGTTTCAAAAGCACAGCCTAAAATGCAGAGTCTATATTGAACAACAAAATATGAACAGGGGCCACGGGTCCATTGATAAACAATGTTAAAGCGAAATCACTCTTTATTTCCTCAATGCAATTTCTGTAAAACAGTCAAACCAGAAACACTGATAGGTTTATTTGCAGGGTTCACTTAATTTTGTCCAGAGCTGTATAATATAGGTACATCTGGTACACATAAATAATTTGTATGGGATTTTACATTACCTTAAAATTCATTACTTTACAATTTGCTAAATGTATGATATGTTAAAAATTTAGCAAAACTTAGGATATATTATGAAAAACGTATGATATGTTTGGATTTTGCTAAAACATATGACAATATTAATGATTTGATACAAAATAGTTGTTGCTGCAATTCTCATAGATTCTACATGGTGAATAAATTATATACTGTGCCTTTTTAAAGTACACTTGGCAGCTGGACAAGTAAACATAAGTTAAATGCATTCACAACCCAAGAAAACCTGTCATTTTTGGAGAGATTAACAGAGCTAAGATGTGTATGGGTAGGCATGGCTTGCACTGGCAAAGTATAATGTTATTAACAGTTCCTTAACTGCCGTAGTAGTCTTTGTTCCAAAATGGCTGGCAAAAATGCTAGCTCCAAAACAGACATAGCCAAAAAATTATTTTCGATATGACATTTGAAACATCTGCATTTTATACAGGTTTGGGATGCAAAATATAGCCAACATAGACACATTTTCAGTCAAGGCCATATTTATGATAATGTTAAAGCCTTTCCTTATGTAGCTTACATCTGAATGTGTTTTCTGTCTCAGCTTCTGGGAGTCAAGCCATTATCAAAACAAATTGACATAGACTAATGACGTGCTAATGATTCCAGTTAATGGTCCATCAACAGATAATACAGCAGAAACTGTTTCAATTAGTAATGTGCAAATAGGTGGCTAGTAACACAATGCCATAGATTTTGTGTATTCAAAAAGAGCATGTGAACATAACTAGAATGACAGTGCCCAGCATAGACAATACATCTGTAATTACTGGACAGTGTTACTATTGTAAAATGTAAATGGAACCCATTTACATGGCAATTTGGACTGCTATGGTAAAATCATCCTAGCCTCAAATGTCATGTTGAAGTTCTCACGTATTAAATTCTAATTTGAACTCTCTCCACCCACCCATGTAATCTCTATATCTCTATATCTCTCTCTACCTCTAATGAGCTGAGGATAGCTGTCATTATTTGGAAAGCTTTGGGCTAGATCTTATCAGTGGGTAGCTTTGCACACAAACAAGGCCACCATCACAATGGAATTACAAGCCTGACTACGACTCCAGCTCCCCTCCCCTAAAACGCCTCTCTACACCAACAAATCTGATATACTCAGCCCCCCCTCACCAGTTACAGATGCCATATCTTAATTTGAGAACATTTTAGACAACTGGAAAGTAAACCAAAAGCAGCAGGGAATATAATTTTTATGTGGATAATGTGTTTTTGTTTTATGTAGTAGTTGATATATTTTTTAGTGGACAAATCAATAAAAACATATTAAAATTGATATTACACATGTACGAAGGCTGTCTATTACCTTGAATACACTACTGTATGAATTTGCTGCAACAAGGATGATTTGATTCAAGAAAGTCATCTTAGTTTCTTTACAGAGACACGCAAACACACCACTTGTTATCCTGTGGACTTGTCACCAAGGCAGATATCTGTCTCTAAACGTTCTTGACCCCCCCTTCTCCCTTCCCACCATTAATGACGTGGGTGCTGTCACAATCAACTCACCATTAGGCCCAAACAGGCAGAACCAGGCAGCGTGATTTGTCCATTGTAATGCACCTTGACCCCCTTGGGTGAGAAACTAAATGACATGGGCATGTGTGTATTCACCAGTGACGACAATGGGGCATCATAGTCATGCTACTTCCATTCATTGTTTTGCTAGCATTGACAAAAGTTGGCTGAAGTTTCTAATGGCTGTTCAAAAGAAAACATTGCACAGACCATTTATAATGCTTTAGAAAGTCAATGTCTTATGTTCATTGCTCTTTTTGCAATATAAACGCATACCACTACTGAATAATCCCTGTTGGTACTGTATAATCAGGGATGGATTACTAAAGAGGCGCATCGGGCACATGTCCAGGGGCCTAAGAGTTTAGGGGGCCCCTAAGCTAGAGCCTGATACATGATGATACTGTCTCTAACTTTACATTTATTGCCCCACACCCGAAGGGTTCAATTCCTATCAACAACAAATGCGGAAATGCACATTGTAATAGCTTAAACATTTTCTTTTGAAAGTGTCACCATGGCACTGATAAATTGAGTATTCACCTCAGTAATCTATAAGTGTTTAGCAAAAAAGCTCTGCATTATTGTATAAGGCCTCTATTTTAAAGTCATGGTTTCTTAAGATGCCAAAATGTTGTTTTCCACTTCTGATCTGTCTGAATAGGGCCCCCTAAGCAATATAACAAGGGCAGCTGTGTGTAGCCATACAATAAATCTTTGGGCAATGCAGGCCATTAGAGTTCCTAGGGATACTACTGGCTGTCGAGTGTTGAAACATTTAGCACTGAAAGATATTTATTTTGGCCTAATGTCATGGTATCCCTTAAGGGTACATGATATGTTCTCTCTAGTTGCTCCCTTGTAGATGTCTTGTGCTTTCTCCTCCCATGAAGGTGTTAAAAGTCCTGACTCTTTGTGGTCATTAAAAATCCCATGGCACTTATCATAAGAGTAGGGGTGTTAACCCCTGTGTCTTGGCCAAATTCCCAACCAGGCCTCACCTCAATCACGGCCACTTAAGAACTACTCATCTCTCCACATGATAGCTGATGTGTGGGGAGCGTTCTGGTGCATAATGGCTGCCGTGTATCACCCAGGTGGGTGCTACACATTGGTGGTGGATGAGGTGGGCTTTCCCCCTCTCTGTGTAAAGCGCTTTGGGTTTTTGAAAAGCGCTATATAAACTGAAAAAATTATTAAATTAATTATTGTGTACTGTTCATTTAGGATTTCCTGTTTTTTCTGTTTGTCAAATGGGTCGTATTATCACATCACTATTCTCAATTAATTTCCCAGCTGCCTGCAGTTAATGACTAGTACCCTATATTAGTTCTGATGTGTTGTGTTTGCAGGTAGCTGTTGGTCATTGTTCCCTGTTGTATTTCCTGTGGTTATTTTATGTCATTCTATGTGTGTGTAAGGAGGTTTTTTAGTAAGATTACAGCGGTTGGCCCACGAGGCAGTATTTTCTTTTGTAAGTGGTTTCGTGAATAAACACTGCTTGTTTTCCCTTTCACCCTCGCGTCTGTCTCCTTCCTTCAGCACCACGGAAAGCAGAGGAATAGTAGCAGAGGTATGTACAGCTACAGAGCTAACTGTTACACTGTCAATAATATTTGTTTTGCTGGTCTCCGGTTTGTTTAACATATTAGATTTCCTCAAGGGTAAATTATATATTTTGCTCAGAATTTTTTTTACCGCTGCTAACCTTAAATCAGGATCTCTGCATTCCATTCCAGTGTCTGTTGAATGCCAATAGAGGCAAACTTCATTCTAATAAATTAGGTACAGATTAGGTGACCACCTGAACCAAATCATATTTAATGAAGAAAAGTATAAAAACAATTGCTGTGGTCAGTACTATGCTCTTGCAATAGGACCAGCTGGACAGATTGCTCAGTAGGTAGGGAGTCAGACTTGTAGTCAGAAGGTTGCCAGTTTGATTCCCGACTGAGGCAAATGTTGTTGTTTCCTTGGGCAAGACACTTTACCCTAATAGCTCCCAGGTTGTTGCTGTAAATAAGAAATTGTTCCTAGTCAATTTGGTTAAATAAAGGTTAAATAAAAAATTAAAAAATGAAAAATAGTAGTACCTCAAAAGTACATAGAATATAAACTATTCATGCCAACAGTTGAAAAGGAAGGGTTTTACTGAGGAAAAATGGTGTTCTGTCTTTACTGGCAGAGGGATACAGTGAGTGGGTGCTTCCATCCTTAACTGTACAATATGTAATTTTTCTGCATTGTAAAAATCTAAAATCACTATACCTATGTTATATATATATACCTATGTTGTACCTATATACCTATGTTGCCTTGCAACACTACAGTATATTTTGCCGGCAACACAAACTCGGATTTTCCATTTCAAAATAACAGCGCTCATAAGTCATTATAATAATCATTGTTAATTCATTGCATAGATAGGTAGTGTGACCATGTTCATATGTTGCTAAAATTAGTCTATTGTTGGATAAAACAGACAGTGAATGTTTTTCAAATGTAATCGTGTTTTCAAAAGACACTGACAATATGTTCAATCAACCACGAACTGGTAGAACCCTATTGTTTTTGTGTTGAATGGTTTTTATTATTATTATTATTTGTTGTCTGCCTTGCCGGCTGAAATTCCCGTGAGCTGGAATGAGCTAGAAACATGAAACATGGGGAAATAAGTAGAAATGGTGTGCATGTGCTTCCATAGAAATATCAACCCAATCGGCCACATGGTGGCACTGTAATTAGGGCTTCAAAATGTAAACTTTAAAAGGCCACGCTTCTCACACTGTAAGTCCGATTGACTTGAAATTTCTCACACAGGTGCAGCTGAGTGTGTTCTACAAAAAAACTCAAGGACCATTAAGGTCCGCCTACAATTTTTTTTGCCATTTTGAATTTTTTGAAAAACACATTTTTTACATCTCCTCCTAAACCGTAGCTCCGATTGCCACCAAAATCTATGTGAATCATCATTGGACCAAGTTTATTAAAAGTTAAATAAACCATTTTGATTTCTCAATTACTTTTCAAGTTATTGACCAATGAACTTCAAATGGTGTGTGGCTCTGAAGTCGTTCTATCTTCCCACTAGTCTACGTTCTGCTAACCTCCCTCCGCAAGATGGATTGCTTAGCATTTGCTCTGCATATCCATCAGGGAACCTTCCGTTGGAGAATGTTTGGGAAGAAGCGAAAATACTGGTTAGCTGAATGGATAAACCATGTGTCTATCACCACCTATGTTGGTGATAGACGGGCCAAATCAACCAATCAGAAAACTTGCTGGATAGCTACGCTCATCTCATACCTGGAAGAAACCGACGCTGATTGGTCGGTCGTTTTGGCGAATAGCTCCAAATTTTCTCTATCTCATGATGACAGACTGATCTGCGAGTGGATAGCCTAACTGGAGCTCGCAAGATCAGGTTGGTCCCACGAGGCTAACATTTGTCCAGTTTGCAATAAAAAACTATTTACAGGAGCTGACCCCACCCGGTTGACCCCCCAGACAAATGAGACAGATGATGACAGGTTGTCGAGGTGTCGCACAGACCACACCTATTGATCGACACACAACCCCAACAGTTTACAGTGACTCGTTGATGCCACGGGGAGGATCTAGAGACCTATTTAAATTACAATTATTAAGGATCCATCACCACATCCATATTTAAGCCCTAAATCCTAAACAGTAATCCTATATCAACCAAGTAATATAAACTAAACCCATGTAAACGTTATAGCTACTGTTTTTATCAAAAAGGATAGCTTGCCCGTTTAGTTTTCACAAGAAAAAAAGATTCACGGCTGCTGACATTCATTTTGCCTATACTGTAAATTATATATATTTATAAACTTAATTTATTCACTCTGGTTAGTTTACCGACTGGTGTCGCGGAGTGCCACGGATCGCCTGCCACTGCCACACTCCTCAATGTTCTGACTACTGATCGACAGCTCTCTAGCTCTCTGGCAGCTGGCAGCTCTCTGGCAGCTCTCTGGCAGCTCTCTGGCAGCTCTCTGGCAGCTCTCTGGCAGCTCTCTGGGAGCTCTCTGGCAGCCCCCTGGCGGATCTCTGGCGAATCTCTGACGGAATTCTGACGAAGTCAGACAGCCGCCAATGATTCGCCGCGAATCTCTGACGGAGTCACACAGCTGCCACTGATTCGCCGCTGCCACTAGGAGGATCTCGGCCCTACTGAAAAATGGGGCACCTCAATGGTCACAATCCTGTATTTGATCGCTCATTACTTCAAACTATATACAATCCATTTTTACCTTTCTATTTTATATACATGTAATGTAACGTCTCAGAACTGTGCACCAACAGTATTATCCTAGTTTTGCTCTACTTATTCCTTGCCATTAAATTTCTTTACGTAAATGTTAACACACTGAAAACGATTTTGCTTTAGTCTCGTTGTACATGGGTACACTATGACAAAGGTAGTGCATTCTTTGTCTTATAGCCATTAAATATACAGCAACAGGGAGTTGCGTGGTACTGGTAGACCTAACTCAGAAGCTCAATACTGTAGCTAACAGCTAATTTAGCCAACTTGTATACAACTTCCAAGCAATTATATATCTAACCTTACTTTGCTGTTTTAATGCAAACAACTATATCACTACGTGTAACTATGTGATCAGAAATAGACAAATGCGTTTACTACTGTACCCGATGGGTTCATATCGGTGTCCTCTTCAAAACTTCGGTTAGTTGGTGGGTAAGCCCGCAGAAACTACTAGCTGTTTCTCAATGTCAAGGATCCTTTCTTGATAGGACTGATCCTTCCAAGTCAGGTCTTTCAGAGGCTAGGCGATACTCCTTCTTAGTATTCGGAAAACATGTAAATGGAACGTAATGGAACAGGCTAGCAAGTGCACGTCATTGCGTCATTACGTCAGTGAAAAGGTCCGTTTTCGGCGCTGCAATTCAATA
>JACXGM010001846.1:0-38873 GCA_016801145.1 Umbra pygmaea | reverse complement strand
CAGACTCTGGTAGCTCTGCGGCAGCAGACTCTGGTAGCTCTGCGGCAGCAGACTCTGGTAGCTCTACGAAATGGTAAATGGACTGCATTTATATAGCGTTTTTCTGACCAACGGCCACCAAAGCGCTTTACAGCGCATCATATTTCCTCCATTCATTCACACATTCATACACCGACGGCAGTGTCAGCCATGCAAGGCGCCAGCCAGCTCGTCGGGAGCACCTGGGGTTAGGTGTCTTGCTCATGGACACCTCAATACTTGGTCAGGAGAACCCGGGGATCGAACCACCAACCTTACAGACAACCTACTTGACCCACTGAGCCACTGCCGCCCAGTTGCCTCTGGTAGCTACCTCTGGTAGCTTAGCTGCAGTAAATTCTGGTAGCTTAACAGCAGAAGACTCTGGTAGCTCAGCTGCAGTAGACTCTGGTAGCTGAGTAGACACGCCCACCAGAGGTGGTAGAAGCAGCTCCTCCAACAGAGGTGGTAGAAGCAGATTCCGCAACATTGATGTTAGAGACAGCTGCTCTGACGTAGGTGGTAGAGGCAGCTCCTCCAACATAGAAGTAGAGGTAGCTCCTCCAACATACGTAGTAGAGGCAGCTCCTCAAATATAGGTTGTGGAGAACTAGGGGCCCTGACTAGAGAACTAAGGGCCCTGACTGGAGAACTAAGGGCCCTGACTGGAGAACTAGGGGCCCTGACTGAAAAAACTAAGGGCCTTGTCAGAAGAACTAGGGTCCGTGATGGGAGAAGTAGGGCCTGTGACTGGAGAACTAGGGCCTGTGACTGGAGAACTAGGGCCCTCACTGGAGAACTAGGGGCCCTGATTGGAGAATTAGGGGCCCTGACTGGAGAACTAGAGGCCATTGCTGGAGAACTAGGGCCTGTAACTGGAGAACTAGGGGCCTAAGACATATTAAAACTACCAAAAACAGTAAAAATATCCATAATGGCAAAAAGACAATATAGTAATCCAATAAGGTAGTTCCTACCATTTAGTTCTAAACCATATTTAATTTTGTTTAAAAAAAACATTACACAGTGTATAGTTACTCTATTTATATTGGTGATCAGGTAAGGTATGGATTTTTTGTTGACTTTAAATCTTGTTTACTATTCACGATGAGACAAATAAAACCCGATAATTAGAACATCATGAAACCAGATGGTGATAGAGGTGAGATGGATTCTACGACTGAGGTTTTTCAGGGAAGCAGCTACTTCTCAAGAGAATATTCAAACCAGTGACAGTATACAAGAGATTCAAACCTTTGCTTTCTACAAGGGAGTCCGTGACGCTTCGTAATCGCCTGACGAAGCATGATAACGTGAAAACGATTGGTCTTCAATCATATGTTGCTCCATTCGTTTACCAATTTGAATATTATCTCCTCCTTCTCCCTTCTAAAACGTATGTCCTTGTTCCTGGTGCGGGTTTCGTCATCACGCCATTAGCCTCATCCGTTCTGCGGTGAAGGAGGAACCCTGTTGTACGTTAGGGTTTTGGCAGCACGTCTTTAATCTCCAGACTACACCATCCTCGGCGTTTACAACTTTCTCGACTAATAACATGGACGCGGGATTTTTCCGCGTGAGTTGTTTAGATCTACGTTTGTTTCGCGGTGTTCTATATGTTTTATGTATTTTGGGGGGGGTTGTATAAAATGTACAGTTTTAGACAGATGAGCTCGTGCGCCATTCCACTGCAGCGAGAGGCTAATGCTAGCTTGTAGCTAAAGATGGCGGCTTCTCTAGTTACACTACCTCGCCAACTAGCTGGTTAGCTAGATCGCTATCTATATATCAAATCATAGATAACGTTTGCCGGGAAATGTTGCCTATAATTTTCCAATATAAACTACTTTCTTGTCGAATGTAAGGCTGGTTACAGGTAGTGACTTTTTATAATACGTGTGTTACTACTTAGCTAGTAGCTACCTAGCTAGCTGGTGTCAATGAACGCCGTGGTTACAAAATGGTATTTGCTAATTTAGCTGCACGGGCTGAACATGTCTACTCAGGCCTCGGCTTACAACACCATGATTACCATAGATAACTTTGGGGAAACCATCTAACCGTTTTGCGTTAACTAGTTACTGTAGATAAACCAAAATGTATCTCCGTAACAACTATTAATAACTAGTTTCTTGTGGGATTGGTACATTTGTTATTAAACATTCACTACAGTACTTAAATTATAACCTAGTGACGAGCAACGTGTTCTATATTGTATATGACTGCACAGTAAGTACTCTAGTTAGGTTGTGTATGTCAAGGGAACAAACAGAAAAACATCAATGTTTCAAGTGCAGTAGTTTAAAATTACTTTGTTTCGTACAGGGCACAAGTGCAGAACAGGACAATCGCTTCAGCAACAAGCAAAAGAAACTTCTAAAGCAGCTGAAATTTGCAGAATGTCTGGAAAAGAAGGTATGAACAACATTAAACGGACTGTATGCCACATTTTGTATTTATGTTCTTGCAATATCATTGTCCTCACTTGTGTTTATGTACACTCACTGGCCACTTCATTTGGTACAACTGTTCAATAGCACAAATATCTAATCAGGCAATGTTATTAGGCATGTAGACATGGTCAAGAAGATCTGTTTAAGTTCAAACCAAGGATTAGAATGGGGAATAAAGGTGATTCAAGTGAGTTTGAATATGGCATGGTTGTTTGTGCCAGACAGGCTGTTTTGAGTATTTCAGAAATTGCTGCTCTACTGGATTTTCCTACATAACCATCTCTAGGGTTTACAGAGTGGATCATAAAAAATATTCATTAAGCTGCGGTTTTCTGGGCAAAAATGTATTGTTGATTGCAGAGGTCAGATGATGGCTAGGCTGGATTGAGCTGATGGAATTGCAACAGTAACTCAGATAACCACTTGTTTTTTTTATTTTATTTTATTTAACCTTTATTTAACCAGGTGGGCACGTTGAGAACATTTTCTCATTTGAGACGGCGACCTGGCCAAGATAAAGCGTTGAGGTACAGATAACAAAAAGTTACACAAAGTTACAAGACAAGGAGTGCACAATAAAGTCAAAACAGAGAATAAAACAGTGAATGTACGATAAATAATACAGTGTGCAGGTCGAACAATAAGGCATTTGTACAAGACCTTGTTATATCAAGGTATGCGGAAGTGCGTCTTTGAACGCACAACTCGTCAAACCTGGAAGCAGTTGGACTACAACAGCAGAAGACCACACCGGCTGCCACTCCTGTCACCTATGACCAGGAGACTGAGGCTACAATTTGCACGGGCCCCCCAAAATTGGACAGTAGAAATTGGAAGAAACTGATTCTTGATAAACCGATACTGCCTTGTATCAACGGTTCAGGCTGGTGGTGTTGTAACAGTTTGGAGATGTTCTTGGAACACTGGGCCCCTTAGTACCAATTGAGCATGGTTTGAATGCCACAGCTTACCTGAGCATTGTTGCTGACCATGTCCATCACTTTATGACCAGTGTACCCATCTTCTAATGGCTACTTCCAGAAGGATAACGTGCCATGTCGCAAAGTTCACATCTCACACTGGTTTCTTAAACATGACAATGCGTTCACTATTCAAATGGCCTCACCAGGTCTCAATCCTATCCAGCACCTTTGGGATGTGGTTGAACGGGGGATTCATGTCATGGATGTGCAGCCGAGAAATCTGCACCAACGAGAATGGCAATATGGACCCAAATCTCTGAGGAGTGTTCAGCCACTTGTTGAATCTATGCCTCAAAGAATTAAGGCAGGTCTGAAGGAAAAACAGGGTCCACCCGATACTAGCGAGGTGTACCTACTGTTGGACCCTGTTTTTCCTTCAGACCTGCCTTAATTCTTTGAGTATACGCGTTTCCGTATGCTTTTGTCAGGCCTGATTTGTGAATGCCGTTGTTTTTTTTTTCTCAGGTGGATATGACCAAGGTGAACCTAGAAGTCATCAAACCTTGGATCACCCAGCGAGTAACGGAGATCTTGGGGTTCGAGGATGACGTTGTCATCGAATTTGTATTTAACCAGCTAGAAGAAAAGGTAATACCATTGACTCCAGTTCCTCTGTTTACGTCAGATGTTATTTATGTTCATTTGAGGATAGGTGGATTTAACCAAAAGTACATTGCTATTAAAAGACAATATGAATGCAGATGGGGGAAGGGCTTCCGCCAGTGTCCAGTATGAATCAAAATACATAACTTTATTGACAAATAGTTGTTGCTGTGATATGTGACGAAGTGCCTTTGTGCCACAGTTTTCTAATGATGATGTGATTTATGATTCAAAAGGCCTGAACCAATATGGATGTTATACCTTGCATCAGAAGTATAGCACCAACACCTTATTAGCTCTCTCCTGAGCTCAAAGTGTCACTGAGCCCAACTCTCCTTGATGCAGTGTGTGGTTTGAGGTGAGTTATGGTCAGGGATTAACATCAACATGCTAGCGCTAGAAACACTTGGACAGTGCCATGCCATTTCCTCCATATACCGTAGAAATTCACCACCAGATTGTATTTTGTCTTCTCTTTTATTTTTGGAAGCTTAGAAAGTTGGGAGGATACAGCTGAAAAATGTTGGCTGTTGATCGTTATTTGAACTGAGACTAAAAATCCTACAGCGTCTTGGGTTGTGGCAAACTGTTCTTAAAACACTCACCAAGCCCAATGAATTATAAAAAAAATGTTGCAACACACGAGGATCCTTTACCGCGTAATCTGTTACATCATCTGTTAAGTTGAAAACATTTTCCCTCCAGTTTGGTTCGTTTAATTTCTGCAACTGCCCTATTGGGGAACTCAATTGCATGGTGAAAGTTATACTCATGCCATTGACCTGACTTTTTTCGGGTGGGGTATTTGACCTGTCAGATGACTTCAAAGGGACGTATGATAAAATAAACTGGATGAAACGTTAGCATTTAAATGTTCAAGGGTATTGGTAGCTGCATACGTAGCCCAGATGTCTAGGAAGTTTTGATTGTAAACTACCCTAGGATGATTACTATTTTTGCAGAGGTATGGTTGGATTCAAATAAGGTAACAATTTTCTTTTGAGTTTTCTTTCGCCATTTGTCAGAATTAAGTTCAGCTACGACTTCATTTCTGTGCAATTCTCTTTGGGTGTTTTTGTTTTGTTTTAATAAGCTAAAAGCTTTAACAGCACATTAATGATAAAAGGTCAGTCACGTCATTGTTAGCGTGATAAAAGGGTACCTAACTCTTCTTGATCTAGATGTTGAAATAAAACCCCTTTTAAATGTCTTGTGCACTCATTATTGCTTGTTCGTCTCTTGCAATTTAGATAAATGATATAACAATAAACTCAAGGTGGTTGAGTCTCAAGCAGTAGGGAGGCGGAAGCAAGCCAAGGGAGCGTGTCTTTCTGCAGGAGATTCGGGCGCTCCATACCCACTGATTCCGCGGGACACTGAAGACACCGGGACTGTACTTGCAGTGTTGGGTTTCGATGCACTCAGTTTTGTGGATGTCTGTTAATCTCTGAGTAGACTGTGGGGAGACAGAACAACCAGAGAGGGAGATTTTTACTTTAACTGTAAATTTTAAATGAAGATTAACTGCTGATGGGTGGGATCAGATAATGCATGCCGTGGTAAGTGGTAAAGTTATGCTTTACGTGGAACATGTATTATTTTTGTCTCCCCTCAGCTGTTCTCAGTGTCAGGTTTCACTGATCTAACTAATGGGAGTAAAGCTAAGGACTCACAACATCAATTCAATGGGAACAAGAGTTGGTTAGGTTCAATTAATCAGTCTGCTTTGGGGCCCATGGGTCATATTCTGTAGCTACTGTCTTTTGTTTTCAAGAAGGCCACCAATATTAAGCAGGCAGGTGAAGCTTAGTGAGGAAACAACGGGGGAGGCGTTGACCTGAGCGAGACCCTACCCCCTGCTTTCTTTCAAGTTCCCTCTCCATGTTAAATGGGTGTATGGTCTTTTTCTCCCCTTGGTGTGTTACAGCACCCGGACAGTAAGATGATGCAGATCAACCTGACGGGCTTCCTGAACGGAAAGAATGCCAGAGAGTTCATGAAAGACCTGTGGCCTCTGTTGCTGAGTGCTCAGGACAACATCGCCGGGATCCCCTCCGCCTTCCTGGAGCAGAAGAAAGAGGAGATCAAACAGAGACAGGTGACAAGCCACACACTCTCATTCTCCACATTTGTCGAACTAATATTTGTAGAGTATTTCAATGCTTTGCCTAGTTTTGATTGTACGCGCTGCCATCTATTGCAGATTGAGCAGGAGAAGATTGCTTCCCTAAAGAAGATTGACGACGAGAAGAAGGAGAAAGACACCAAGGAAAGCAGAGAACGGGAGAGTCCCAGAAGGTAAGAATTTGCGTCCTTTGGAGCTGACCTCAAAAGGTGTAATGGCGGTACGTGACATTGACTCTGTGTTTTTTGTTGTACAGGAGGAAATCACGGTCACAATCTCCACGACGAAGGTCTCCAGTAAAGAGGGAGAGGAAGCGGAGCCACTCTCGGTCCCCGAGGCGTAAATCCAGTCCCACCAGCGCCCCCCCAGCGCCAGCTCCAGCTGTAACGGTTGTCAGTGTTACCCTCCCCCAGAGCACAGTGGAGCCCCAGGCAGAGCCAGACACCTCTCAAAGCGTTGTTCCTGACCCAATCATCCAGGAGGCATCTTCCACCAGGTCAGATCCAACAGCCAGGGATGTGGATTTACAAATCGGGGGAATTGCACAGGACGTTTTAAATTTACCTTTTTGTTTTCTGTTTTCAGTGATATACATCCGGAAGTTGTAGTTGTTGTAGCAGACTCTGTGTCGGGAGTCAAAGACTCGTCTCCAGATACAGCTCCAAAGAAGGAGAGGCCCAAGCCACGGGAAAGGGACAGCCGCAGAGATAGGCCCCGCCCTCGATCCCATTCCCGATCCCGTAGACGACCCAGGTCCCGGTCCAGATCGTATTCCCCACGTCGGAGGCCGAGCCCCAGGAGACGGATGTCCCCACGTCGGAGGAGTCCACCCAGACGCCCCCCACCGGGCCCCAGACACAGGCGCAGCCGCTCCCCTGTCCGCAGGTGAGTTGAGGGCCATGTACATATGAATGTTCTCTGTTAAACGGCCACCGTACCAAACTACTACTTCTGTCCCCTAGGCGGCGCTCTCGCTCACCATCGTCCTCTGGGAGCAGCTCCTCCACATCCCGCTCGCCTCACAAGAAAGCATCGAAGAGAACGTCAGTCACGCCTCCCAAAAAACAGCCCCGTGGCCACGCCGCAGACCCCAGCCTCAGCCCCTCCAGAAGAAGAGCCCCCAATGGCAGCCCCCCTGGAAAGGCCAGACGCTCCGCCTCCCCTCGGGCGAGAAAGGGCCGGGCCTCAGCCTCCCCACCCAGATCAGCTGGTATGGTAGCTTTTTTCTCTCCTAGATCACTTAGTGACTTTTGCGTTATACAGTTTACACTTTTTTCTGACATATTAATGCAAGAATGCCTGTTTCCCTATGCCTGTTTACTACATGACATTGAAGCTATTACATAGCTTGGTTCCTTTGCATGCCTGCTTAAAGAAAGCAAACGAATGAAACAGGGTCCTTTTACTCTCCACTCTTAAGGTTTTAGCAAGTAAGATATCAGTTTTCCCACTAGTGACGGTGTAATTGTGACTGTGTATTCTTGGAGGACTTTGGAATCTAAAACATGAATTTTCAGGTTCAAAGAAAAAACAAGAAGCAAGGAATGATTCACCATCTCCGGTCCCTAAACCCAGGCACTCCGAGGCGTCCGAATCAGGTGCGTCTGCCTTCTAGTGCTTGTTTTTCCCGTCTGGTGGGCTTTGTTTGGGCGGTTGTATGCAATGTTCCCCGGCACTGAACGAAGACTCGTTGCCTTTCAGAGGGGGCTACTGGAGATTCTGTGCAGCAGCGACGTCAATATCGCAGGCAGAATCAGGAGACGTCTTCAGGTGAAGAGCTTTTCTCTTCTCTTTCCTATCCAAGTCCAGTCTCATTTTACCGTCCACACCTCATGGATCATTAAAGCGTAACTGTTGCCAAAATGCAACCTACAGTCTTTTTTTGAATGTACTCAAGTCAAACTTTCTTTTCAAAGCATAAATAGGATGAAAACGCCACTTAAGATTTTCCTTATTTTTGGTTTTGGTCGAATCGCCTTTTGAACGGGAGGGATAGGAGCACTAATGTGTGAGCATCAAAATCGCTATTTTTAAAACACTAAGAAGGCTCGAAACGAAACTTTGCTGAAAGTATCACCAGGGTCTGTACACATGAACTTGAGCATTGAGAACATTGTTTGTGTACACAGCGTTTACTAAAAAAGGTTTTGTACAACTCACCATGTTTCTGATGGCTGCCATTTTGCGGGTCAAAAAGTATAAATCTAATCTTAGCTGACGTAAACTCTCATGTGAAGCTTTGTAAAAACCAGCTACAACTACCCACGTGAGACTTCACATGACCGTTCCACTTTTTGATTTTAGTATTATTTCATATGACGCTCCTTTTTCAACTACAAGGTCAATATTGTTTTTCACTAATGACAAAACAACTAAATTTTCTGTGCATTTATATGAAACTAAGCTTTAGGAGCATTCCATGTTAACTCTCCTCCCTGTTACGTTGCATTTGAAGATCAACACTTTTTGACTGGCAAAATGGGAGCCAGCAGAAAAAAGGTGAGTTGTACAAAACCTTTATTTTTAGTAAACTCTGTGTACACACAATGTTCTCAATGCTCGAGTTCATGTGTACAGGCCCTGGTGATACATCGAGCAAAGTTCCATGTGTCGAGCCTTAGTGTTTTAAAAATAGCGATTCTGATGCTATTGTAGTTTATTTTTTTATTTATTTTATTTAACCAGGTAAGTTGACTAAGAACAATTTCTTATTTACAGCAACGACCTGGGAGCAATTAGGGTAAAGTGTCTTGCCCAAGGACACAACGACATTTGGCTCAGTCGGGAATCGAACTGGCAACCTTCTGACTACAAGTCTGACTCCCTACCCACTAAGCCATCTGCGCCCCAGTTGTGCCCCTATCCCTCCCGTTCAAAAGGCGAACAACTATTAACTGGCGTTTCTGTCCTATTCATGCTTTTGAACCAAATTTGACTCGAGTACATTCAAAAAAGACCTTAGGTTGCATTTTGGCGAGAGTTGCGTGTTAAACTGTGAACCCCCACCTCCATTTAGGTGTCTTCCCTTTTAAATAACTACTTCACGTTGTTACTGCAACAATGGATTGCTCTGTCTGTTTGTTCGTTCTCATGTATGTCCCAGTTTTCTGACTACAATAGACTTCTTGTGAAAACGTCTGTGAAAGATGTCTTACTGTCTGACAACTAACATTTTGTATTTTATTATTGATTAGCGCACACATTGTGTGTATTTACATAGTGGTTATTTTTGGAATTCGCACACTTCAAGTCAGGTTCTTCTAGCTAATCTGTAGCGTGGCAGACTCTGAATGTGAAGGTTTTCAGTTTGATTGCGTTAATTTTTTTGTAAATGTGCCTTCTCATTTAGAATATTACTGTAATTCTAAACAACTCTGTATAACTCAATGATCTACATACGCATTTTTGTTAATTGGCACAGACGCACAATTTCACGTAACGTTTGCTGGCATAGTTGTATTCTGGTAACTGTTCGTAGCTCAGCTAAGACGTGTCATGCTCTGAATCCCAAGGTTGTCGTTTTGATCCCCGATCAGGTGTAAATGTGCTACTGATTCAAAACAGCACTAATGTTTACTTTAATGCAACTCTGTATAAATCTATAAAACTGCATTTCCCCCTGAACAGCAAAATGAGGGACAACATGTTTACCTTGTCTGTTGGTTCCAGACTCTGGGTCATCATCATCCTCAGAGGATGAGGGTCCCAAGAAGCCCAGCGGGGGGCCAGTGGCACGGAATGGTGATGCCAGGAGGAGGCGCAGTCACTCTCCCTCGTCCCCTAGGAGACGACACAGAGACAACTCCCCCAGGTCAGATGGTCGTTCTGTAATCATTTGTGTCAAACTGAACTACTACTAATCTGTTTTTGCTGTCATGATCATAGTCAGGTAATTTACACCACTATGAAATCTGGGGGGGACTAATGGTTTCTTAGTACAATCTCACACGATACGAAATCTGCTAGATATGAAGCATTTGTGTTGTTATAGTGAGCTGACATTTTGGGAAATATGACAATGGCTGGTACATTTGGCGAGGATTTGCATGAGGCGGTCCGCATCCCATAACAGCACCCCACTTTATATCTTTGTCTTTAATATGTCCGTTTCCCCATTCAGGAAACGGCGCTCTCCCTCCCCTGGAGGACGCAGATCTCCCCCACGCCGTCGCAGGTCTCCTTCTCCACTCCCTCCTAGGCGCAGGTAAAATTGCTGCTATTTTTTACGTCGTCACTATGGGTAATTTTATTAAAATCTGTTCCTCCACATGTAAGTAGAGAAGTATAACTGTGCTCAAATCCTATTTCTTCAGATCTCCCACGCCGCCTCCTCGCAGGCGGTCCCCGTCCCCCCGACGTTACTCTCCCCCTATCCAGCGGCGTTACAGCCCCACTCCAAGCCAGCAGAAAAGACGGTTATCAGGGTCTCCCCCTCCCAAACGCCTGTCCCCCGTTCCCAAACGTCGTCCCTCTAGGTCTCCTAAGCGCAGGAGTCCCCCTCCCCAGAAGAGGCGCACCCCTCCCTCCTCCTCTTCTCCCCCCAGACACAGAAGGAGCCCCATGCTCCCGTCCAACAGGCCCGGCCGGGATGCCCGCTCCCCTCCTGCCCACAGCAACCGCCTCTCTCCCTCCCCTGCAAACCGAGGCAGAGCTGCGCGCGGGTCCGCCAGTCCTCCAGGGCGCTTTGACAGCGCTGGCACCTCTCCACCTGCTGGGAGGCGGCAGGCATCCCCCTCACATGGCAACAGGGCGATCCGCAGGGTGTCCCGGACCCCTGAGCCCAGGAAGAATCAGCGGTGAGCTATTTAAATTTTTTCTCGTTAATGCAGTAGGGGCTTAACAGCAACAACTCACTTGGGTTGTGTACCGTTAGCAATTGAACCGATACCCATACCGGTACCATATTTTGGTACTTAAAACTAAAGAGATGTGGCTAAAGGTGGCAGCACATAAAATGTAAAGATGTTTAAGTTAAAATCTTACTGCTTAATTGATTACATTTATGCTTGATGTTGGCTAGTTAGCTAAGCTGATACACAGCCGAATACTGTTATAAATGATTAATGTTAAATAACATTAGTCATCTACATGTCATAAGCTGTGTGGAAAATACGCTAGTAAAATACTATATGCTAATTTTGTACAGGGTTCATTACCTAACCCTACAACTCACACCTTTACATACTGTATAGCCAGAAGTATGTGGACATCCCTAATAATGGTGTAGGAAGGATAATGGTCTGGGGCTGTTTATCAGCCCCAATGGTTTTGGAATTGATGTTCAACGACTTCATGGTGTGATTTACATTTCAGTTATTTAGAAGAAGTATCCAGAGCAACTTACAGTGAATACAGGGACATCTCCCAGGGTCAATATAGGGTAGAGTGTCTTTCTCAAGGACACAATGTCTATTGGCACAGTCAGGAATTGCCACAGTTTGGCAAGTCTGACTCCCTAACTGCTAAGCAATCTGACACCCCTGTTTGCTGTACACATACTTCTGGTCATAAAGTGTATATAGATGTCTCTGCTCTAGATATTTCATGGTGTATCTGCTGTCTCCCAACCAGAGCTTCTCAAAGCCCGCTGCCAGTGAGGAGAGCAGCATCAAGTTCTCCATCTGGTTCCCCTAAACCAGCAGCCCTGAAGCGCCCCCTCCCACCCTCAGCCTCCCCCTCCCCAGCTCGGTCGGCCAGTGCTTCTCCAGCTGCCCCCCCTGCCAAGAAGGCCAGCAGTGCCTCTGGCAGCCCTTCTCCAAACAAGGTGAGTTCACAGACCGTGTGGTTCAATGACTTCCAGAAAGCTTTTGTATGAACTGGACTTTTTTCTGGGAAAGTGTATTAATTATTTTTAAGGTTAAATTAAATAGACCCCAGACAATGAGGTTGACTCAAGTTTCAGTGGAGTTTTTGTGTTGTGTCCGTTTCAGAATTCTGACATTGAAGCTGGTGCGAAGAAGAACAAGAAGAAGAAGAAGGAAAAGAAACACAAAAAGGACAAGAAACACAAGAAGCACAAGAAACACCGGAAAGAGAAGAGCGGGGCTGTAGCTGTGGGGGACGGCCAGGAGGGGGACGCAGACTCTGACCCAAAGAAGGTGAAGTCTACTCTTCTGATTTACTGACTGGTTTTAATTTTCTTACCAATGCCTCTGTCACTGGGCATTTAAATGAACACTCCAGAGGCCTAAACCATAGGTTATCCAAAAACCTGCCGTGACTTCCTGATAGTTATAAGTCTTGTTTCATTCTGCAATCGACTTGCTTCAAAACTCGCCATTTTTGTATTTAAAAAAAATGACCTGCACAATGATTTTGAGCTGTTTAGGGGTCTGGAGTGTTCCTTGAAGCGTCACATCTATTTCCTTCAAGGTTTAACTTAAGACTAGTAGAGGTGGAATTGTAAACCTTAGTTTGTTCTTACTGCGAAATGTTGGAAGCTGACTGCAGCATTATACCATCTACCCTGCAACGTAACCGAAATATGATATAATTAATGCTACCTTTCTTTAAGGAATCAGACAGCGAAGTAGAAGAGTGTCTCGACGACCTGGAAAAGCACCTGCGAGAGAAGGCGTTGCGTTCCATGAGGAAAGCTGGAAAGATGTCCCCTCCCTTGTCTTGAGAATCCCAGTCACACCGCTCCTTAATTTTCCATTCCCTTTGTTTTTGATGTTAACCTGGTTCAGCTTTAGAATGTACAAATTGTTTATTCTTCGGTTCTAGTTTATTTTTACAGGTTTGGTAATCTCTAAGTATTTTTTAAGAGTTTAAAATCACGCAATTTCAAAATTCCCACCAGTCTTTCACCTAAATTAGTGTTGCTTGTTTCCAGACTAAAGGTATCTTGTTTGACCCTCTACAGTTTCAAGATAAGTTTGGCGAGGGGGAACGGTATCATTATGTAGCTTGTATTGTACAAGCTTTTCTCATTGTACAACATAGTAAAGGTTAATTTGTGGGAATTAAGGATTGCATGTGCAGCCAGCTCTTCCCCTCCAATGTGCACGATCCAGACTAAACAAAAGCAGATACACAGTTCAAAGCTGTCACTTCCTTTTTTCAGTGAACATTTGTATGGTACTGCAATGCTGTGTAGTCTGTGTAAATTGGAGGAGTCTGCCCTATTTTGTTTATGTAATAGAGGTGAATGAAATTGCAGTAAATTCTGGCATTGAAAGTGACATTTAATAATACCTTTTTGTCTCTGACCTTAGTGAGCGGAGGGCATGGTTTCCCACTTTGTTTGATTATACAGTCATTCTTTTGAATTGATACTGTTTCACTTTTGCTTTAAGCCATTCATATGTGGGAGTGCTATTTGAATTTTTATTTAAAAACTTCTGCTCTTCATCCTTTAAAAATTAAAAGATTTTTTATATAACTCAAGTGATTGTTTTATTTTTAATGTTTGCCTCTTCCAGAAAAGTGTTGGACTTTATTATGCAAATTGTGAAATTAAGAGGTGGTGTAGTGGATTGCATATAATTCTGTACAACCCTAAATGCCATAGTATGTACTAGTGGCTGGCTGGATAGGGCATGTGGGCTCCTTTTGTTTGTCCTTTGTCACATTAGGAAAATATTTGTGACACAGCAGCTAGAATCTGAGTATTCTGTGAGAAGAGTAACTTTAAGGCTGAGGAACAGATGTGTAGAATGGTTTTAAAATCCACACTGATATGTTATCTTGGGTGGGGCAGACAAGTTTATAGTAAGTTACAGTAGGGCTATAAATTGAGGCAGCCTGACCATCCTGCATATCCTGTCAAATACATTGTGATAAGGGTATTGTTGTGGATTATTTAACAATGTTTTAATGTGTTGTGATACTGGGTTGAAAATGGCCTACTGTGATGGAGGGACGTTTCATCTGCCAGGTGTGGTGAAATGATCACGACAGCAAATTAGCGAGTACCCTGAACATAAACCCAAAGATTTACGTGGGAACCGGCAAAAGGTCAAAATAAGGGCACAATTTCATGTTTCATTTGCCTTACTTAGGTCGGAAAACACAGTTTATTCTTTTGAGGCAATTATAATAATGTATCCGCACTTTGACGTCAGGAACCGCATGGAGATAGCCACCATCCTTCCTCCATGAAGACTTCCTCTGAATCCCTGCCCACATTTTTTGTTCGCTCATAGATGACATCACGCCTTTAAATAAACTCGTTTCTTTTTCTTCTCTCCTGCCATCCTACTCCGCAACTTTTAATCAGGATTTCTGAGTAGCAAACATTTCAAATGGTTGTACATCTTATTCTGCTACATCGAGGAAAGTGTTTTAGTCCTGCGGACAGGCTGCACCAATAGCACATTGCTATCTTTTGTGCTCGACTTTCTCCTCCCAACACACTTGAAAGAAAATTGTCCAGCTGGTCACCAGCCTAGGAAAAGCAGTTATCGGAATACAGCACGAAAGGGGGTGTTGAAATAGCTGTTTGTTTGGACGTCAAGAAGACTCATTTCGTTTGGAAAAGTTTAAAGTTTACTTGACCATGTCTCTGTCGGTACCGCAGAATGGAATCAAGGCAGATAACGAGCCCGTTATCGAGCTCTTTGTGAAGGTACGTTCCAGAATAGGATCCCCTGTAGGTTCTTGGCAGTCGCATTGGAAAAGTTTAGGTAGTTTGTTCTTGGAAATCTTTTAAAATATGTATATAAATATATATGTATTTATTTATCGATTTATCAGACCTACATTGACACTTGTAATTTGATGGTCGAGCCTGTTTTGTTTATGGTTATCTTTAGTAAAATATATGTACTGTAGCCTATTGCAAAGGACAGTTAAAAAGTGGGCTGCCCTTATTCACAGCTACCATTTGGTTTTAGTTATATTACTGCCATTTGCTTGCAAATACTGTTGCCTGGAATTGCGTTCACGAGGCTTGCAATCATCACTGTGATCAATTATCCACAACGTTTAAGGATCTGCTACAATTTCTCTGTTAGTATTTCAGACTTTCCAAATGTGTGGCCATGTGGGTTTTGTGTGTCAGAATCGGGCGGATACGAGCCATCATCAGGAGAACGAAAAATACCCCCCCCCCCCCCCGTGTGCTTCCCTTTTATAACATTTATAAACGATGAAATCTTAAGTAGCTTTTTTTAACTAAGTGGTTTTCACTCAATTGGTAAATAACAAATATAAATGAAGTCGGGTGGTGTCGCTGATCGAACCGATGTACTGTAGTAGATTCAGGATTAAAGTCAGGTCATCTGGACTTTTGGGGGCAGCTGATACGAATGTAGGATTTTTTACGTTTTCAAGTTTAGAGTTCTGTGTTTTAATTCGTCGTGCTTCTGCTTATATGGCAGTAGTGTGGTGCAAATATCTGTAGTCGAAAAATTGTGTAAGCAAAGCAAATGTGTAAGAAATAGACGTCTCTGCCTTGGAAGTAATTGCCAAAAGTTACATTATTTTATTAATTCTCACAGTTCAGTATGAGGATAGCTCACTGTTGATGCATTATGGAATAAACAATGCATATTTTTGTAGTGTAAACGAACACATATGTCGTTAAGGATGAGAGCGAAGCCATAGAAAGCTCTGTGAACCTTAATAACAATAATTGAAAATTATATGCATTAGCAAGTGTGGAAAATCACACAGTGATGAACTGCACTGAAATTATTTACAGACTTGTGTCAAACCGGTTGGTGTTCAGAAAACAGTTTTATTTTCATAAGCCTGTTGTTCGGTAGAGCGGGAAAAGATTGTCAGAAGGAAAACAGGGCTAGGGCGGGGGGCTCAGGGGAAGAGGGGGCTTTTGTGGGCCTGTATTCAATTAGAAAGAAATGTCAGAGGCCTTGAGCCTGCAAACATGCTGATGTACACAGTCCACTACTAGCAGTGTTCCACTGGTAATTATGATGATTACTAGTGATTCTTTTAAGTGGGTTCTGTATGCCTGTTGCTCTGTTTAGGATCATGGTTTAACAACCACAAACTCATAAACTGTCACATGACTTGTTTAATTGTTTGCAAGGACTGTTACGGAGGACACCCACCGGCAGTCTGTCGTCCTTGTCATCTTGTGTGAGTAAAAAACCCAATCTAGACGTAGAATTTTCTCACAGATGGGTCATAAACCCTTTACCTCTGCTACAATACAGTATTAGTCATTTTGGGGTTACCTTGTTCTTAGTTTTGTAGACTGTCTTGACATCTTCCATGGGAGCTTTCTGTAGGCAGAATGACTGTTTAGCATTCATAATTCGTTTTGCCTTTGGCCACTTACAGTAGAACACATGACAGGCAGGTGTTGGTGACAGCCTGATACGCCTAGCTGGCCCCTCCGATATGGGAGCAGTCTAATCCATGGTGGATACGTATAAACGTGTAACCACTTGCCCTCACCCCCCCCTTTCGGTCACTGTTCTGCATGTGTGCCCATCCGACTCTGTGGCACTTGAGTGCACAATATTGTTTGTGTGTGTGTGACTGTGTGTTTTGTCAGTGTGTACTGTACATAAAGTCAGCGTTTATAGTGGGGGTATGACGCGCCACCTATCTCCCTACAGCCCATCCATTCCTCTGTAGTAGAGGTTGAAAAGGAACACATTAATTATTGATGCACCAGGTTGTCTGTCATTGTTCCTGCTCAGCTGCTTCAAACACAGGCAGACATGAGACAATGGGGCAGTAATGCACGTTGCCATAGACACCACACAAAGTGTCCACTGGTAACAGCTGATAAGGCTCACTGCACCTCTGCAATGACTAGTGCTGTGGTCCTCAAACCCTTCCATGGAGGGCCTAGTGTATGCAGGTTTTTGCTTTTACCTTGTACAAGCCTGATGCAGTAGCTCACTAATTGGTTAGGATCTCCCCTCACCTGCCAGTCTAGGGCCTAATTATGCTCTAATTGAAGGGAGAGACCAAAAACCAGCATACACTAGGCCCTCCATGGAAGGGTTTGAGGACCACTGGACTAGCGTATTGCCACGCCACTCTGATCATTCATTGCCTGCCAGCGTCACAGCCAAGGAGACCAGAGATGTCATCTACCGTAGCTACCGAAACCATGTTGGGATGGGTTTTATTGCCTGCTTTCCATTTGTAATGACATTGTTTACTTTTGGTATTGCCATGTCTCTATGGAAACAGTTTGGTTTGTAGCACTGGGTTCGGGACTTTTTTATTGATGTGGAATAGCCCTTGAACCCTTGTGATCACTAGAGCAGTTGCTGCTTTACAGTAGGTCTATCATACTAGGTGTAGTTAGAATGCACATTTCCCAACATGCCTGCTCTCTGACAGATTTTTGTTGATTCTTAAAGGCAGTCATTAAGTCAGACTGGTATTTAGTAATTTATGTGATCTGTTAGCCGCAGAAGTTGGGCTGCAAACTGTAAAAGGGTGATATGGCCAAGAGGAAGAGACGAGTGAATTGCAAGTGATTGTTTGAAATAATATTTCCAGGCTGATCTTTTAGTGAATTCAGAGTCGGTTCATGAACATACTTGGCCATACTGTTATTCATAGGTAGGCTATTTTAGGGAACAGGAGCAGTACAGAATGCAGATTAACATCAGAAAAATAGAGGTAAATTTAATTTGTTAGTATTTTCTTCATATGCGGTTTCTGGACCAATTCCTCCTCCACTGTATTGTGTACCTTCACAATGTAAACAATTCCATAAGCATAGCAGGTGGTTGATATGAAAGGAATGTGCTTGTGTTGTGCAGAGAGTCACAGGAGAACTATAGTGACAGAGTACAAGAATGTAACAGTCCCTCGTTTATGGAGAACCCCTGCGGGCATGTCTTTTCAGGAGAACTCCCCGATGCTCCAGACACATCTCCCTCGTAAGCCTCATTGGTTATGCTGTTGGGTGCTGTACCAGCCTACAGTAGGCCACAGACTGATACATTTTCAATAACATAAAACGTGCAAAAAGGGTTGGAAAACCTATTAATTTCTTGAAGAAAAGAAAATGCCCAATGAAATTCCTATTTTAATCCCTACTGGAGGTTACGAGACCCCTGGTTTTGTATTCAAACCATGGTTTTACAAGAAAGGGACTTGACGACTGCACCTTACAGTGGCCCCAACATTCATGTTTTAATGTCCAGCTGATTTTCGTGACTGCATTTTACATTCGATAACCATGGTGGCCGTATTTGCACATCATTACCAATCACTTTTTTGAAACTTATGAAATGCAAAGAAACAAGGTTTTAGAGTTGCTGGTTTTAGTAAAAAATATATGTATTCTTAAACATTAAAATATTCTTTACAGTGCTTCCCAGGTGGTGCATGCATTTGTAGCACCAAGCAGACAACGGTATCCCTAGTTTAGCTGTGCAACTGCTGACAAAGGCCTTGGAATTATGGCTGAGAAGCGATCGTTAACAGGGACTTCATAGAGCTCAATCTCATCAAATTAGGTGCCTGAACAAACTGCACCAAATTTGAGAGGCCATGGATCTTGTTCCGGCAAGACCCAGCTCAAAGTAAGCACTGCCCGGAGTCCCGCATGAGCCAGAAAAAATTGGTACAGTGCCGCCTGCGGTAAGTGAGTAGAAAAGTTGCACTAGCATACATCGCCACGATTTTCCAGCAACTTCTTGTGTGCAGATCAGCGCCTGTGGTTTTAATCTGGCATGTTCTGTGTTGAGTCCAGTTTGAACATCTCACACCTGCTGAGGAGGCAGAGTTTGGCAAGAACAATTGGGAAAGGAGAACTGGATGTAAAGGGAGAAAATTCATGACTAGGAACATGGGCCTCCGTGTGGGGTCATGGAGGCCAGGGCTCGTATCCTGGTTGCAGAATTCCGAAGATGCTTGGCGGGCCAGCATGGGGCGTCGCAAATTGTATGGGTGGATATTCGGATGGGGGTACTTAATCATAACTCTCTAGTGACTCCTTGTTTAGGCCACCTGTGGATTAAATCGTGGTTGTATAGTTGATGAATGTGTAGCCTCGCCATATGGGGCTGTTGTGTTAAACGAGCCCAGTCAAAAGATTTGGAACAGCTTGGCGACACGTGCGTCGAGGAAGCGATGATTGATTTTGTACCTGCACTTATGCTTTAGTTTATGAGGAGAAGATGTGAAATTGAATTGGACATAAAAAAATATTAGTAAGAAATGTAATATCTAATTTTGTGTCAAGGTTTAAACCAAAAAATGTCCTACATAACTTGTATAATAAAGTACATTTCAAAATGAATGCCTAAATAGCCGTTACTCTGGCTGAATATGTTTTGTCGGTCCCTTGGTGCTCATGTGCCTTTGCTTAGTCATGTCTTTCTGTAACTATCTAATGAGGGTCCAGAGTTTACCCTCTAGGTTAAACATCAATAAAATAGCCTGAATTCTGGCTTTACAAACAAGGAGTTTAACTTGAATTGCCCTCAACCTCGTTTTTGTATTCTTAATTTGCTCCTTGTTCACACATACCGTACTTACATGTTTTATTGTAATATGTTAATATTCCCCATGGTTACTTTTTTAAACAGTCACCAATTGTTATTTTTGAATCCGTTTATTTTCTCTCCCTGAGCATTAGTCTGTTGTCTTGCTGCATTCAGCATCACGAGTTAGGGAACAACGATCGATGGTATGTTGATAAAGTTGTTAGCTGGAAGGGGTATCTCTGCTCTGCACTGTGGACTAGCATCTGGGATCAGGATGCTTTGTAATTATTCCTGGTAGGCTGGGCCATAGAAATGTAATAGATAGGACTTACCCATTCAAATCAATGTAGCAGAATGGTCAGAGCGGCAGCCATTTTTACGTGTACCATTCTAATGCAATGCTCTAGCGGCCTAATTCCGCATTAAACCGATTTTCGTGTTGTCACCGTGACAACACGCAAAATCGCCATTTTGTTGTGTACTAATTGAATGACCATGCCAAGCAGTTCAATGGCCTTTCTATCCATTCTATGGGCTGGCGCTTGGCCAAATGGACCCAGCAATGTACCCCGACTCCAGATCAAGGTGGTTCCATTTGATATGGTGTGGCAGGGTTATGATCCCATTCTCTTTTGGTCTCAAGAAGTCCCTTTGTAGACCAACAACAGGAAAAAAGACCTACTTCAAACTTCAGGAAAGGAGAAAGCAAGAGAAACGAGAGCATATGTTGAAATAGGGCAGGCAATAATGTATTGATCACAATATTCAACAAATAGGTGTGTTCTCTTATCAGATTTGAACAGGTTGTAGATAAACGTGTCATCTAAAACGATAGTTTAGTTCTCACGTGCACATGAGATGTGATTGCATATCCAGCAATGCAGTAGTGAACTAAAAAAAGAAACCAATGTGTAATAGAAACTATGATATAAGAAAGAGAAATCTAGCATAGTATATACAGGTCTGTACATGAAAACAGAACTACACAACATAATTAAATTGTGTGATGGTCAATTGTCCATATTGCCTTTGTATTATAATGCATGGTAACTTAAAGATGGCAATGTCCCTTGACTTTTTCTTTAACGCTGTCAGATGAGTGTAACTTTATACCCTTCTGCTTATTTTTCCCATGCTTCTGAGTAAGCTCGCCAAACACAGAAAATAACGTAGTAACAGACCAACCTGGCCCATCAATCCCTCAACTTAACTTTATATCTCTAATCATTTGAAGCTGAGCATTATGCTTTATTGTCAGTAAGTGACCAGATCGAGCCTCCAGACCGGTTGTGTGGATATGAGGTGTATAAGCTATTCTTCTATTTGATAATGATTATGTTGACGTGTGGCTTGGCACTTGTACTGTAATGATGGGCTCAAATAAGCTTTGCGACTACTTTGAACGGGACAGAGGCTTAAATAGAAAGATATTTGTGTTATTTTGCCAGCTGAGGGTTTGACCAGGTTTTTGTTTGTGTAACCATGGTGCATGCTTTGTTGCTATATAAACTGTCAAACACGCAGCACAGTGTTTGAACCAAGGGGCGGTTCTTTAAATGTGGCCTGGACACTTAATGAATCATCATGTTTTGTTAAAGATGTTTCTGTCATGCATGTAGAGTAAATAATTTGGGATGGTGCGTGACGGTTGGTTTGTAATACTGTACATGGTTGTGTCACGGGTCTGGGTTCTGTTCTCGTGTTTTAAAAGGTGGATAAACACATCAGTTCCTTGAAGCTGTCCAGACTGTTTTAGTTTGAGCACACTGTTTGAACAGTGACTGAGACATGAGCAAAAAACTGAGCAACCACAGTCAGCATCCGTCGCATCTACTTACTTTTGTTGGTCTTTTGCTTCTCACTACCTGAGTAATGTTTCACTTCCTGTAGTTTCTTTTAAATGTTGTGTTATTAATAACCTAGAGGTTAATGGGTCGTACTATTAATGACTCAGGCTGAGCTCAGTCTAACTCTTCTCCACTCTTCTGTCAGTGTCCACGTGGCAGTTCTAAACTCCTTCAGCAGGCCACTCTCTTTCTGGGAGACGTTAAGGTTCCGTTCCCTTTGAATCCCTGAGTCAGACACACCAAGCTGTGAATCATTTCCTTCCTCGGAGGCTCTGACTCCTCCGAATCGTCATAGTTGTGACCTCCCACCCCTCCTCAGCCACGCCACTCCAACCAGGCCCACCCTAGCCCCTCCCATGTAACTCCAGCCAGTTCCTCCCTGGTCAGGGGCATCAAGTCCCGGTCTTCTGAGCCCAGCATGCATGCTTTTGACAAGGGGGGTGGCCTGTTATTGCCATTCCCTGTTCCTTCCCACAGAACATTCCTCCTGTGTTGCGTGGCGGGAGAAGAGGGCAGTGAAGGGCTTTTCAGGCCAGCTCCTTATTCGGTGAAAGTGTGGCCGAACTCGAGCCCACCCAATTTAGAATGTTAAGTGCGAGCAAGGAGGTGGGGAGGACGTGTCCGGCATGTTGCTAAAATTAGACCTGGTGTAGACAGGGCAGAACTCTTCAGACATGCTAACGGCGCTGCTCTTTCATTTGTCACTGTTTTTGGCTTGATGACGAGAACTCTTAAAAATATTGTGTAGATTATCTGTTTCACAAGAGCCTGGAAGAAGGGCCAGAATGTTAAATTATCTCTAAGTGTGCTTGAAAAACAATCTGAGACAGATTGTGATTTTAATGCCGGGATGTGCCTAGCCTTAAAATATTATGGGAGGTGAGGAAAATATACACCTTTTGCCTGATAACAGGCTGCGTTGACAGTTTTGACTTCATCCTGACTTCAGCTGAGACCACAGTACCAGTGGATTTATATTCCCCAAGATGGCCATGACAACATTGTGTCCATTATCAACATGAAGATGGTGAACTGAAAGTATTTGACCTTATCACTAGTCATATGGCAGTGTGTCTCCTGCAGTTTGGAATGGGAGGGGGGAAACTGAATGTGGCCCCATTGTACACTGACGGGTCTCCCGGAACACTCACTAACCTCAGTATTAGTCATCTTTTCCTGGGATGGGGTGATGGGGGTGGGGTGATTCGAAATGGATTCAACATAAGAACAGAATACACAAGGTATGGACTATTTAACAAAGTGATTACCTGCCAATTCTTTCACAACAGCATTTATCTGTGGGGATCGTAATGTCAGTGAGGAGACTGGTGCAAACATAAATGTTGGGGATGTGGAGTCTTTGATACTACTGTAAGACTTCTTCAGGCACCGCTTCAGATCAATGCTCCGGACAGGCGAGGCTAGAGCTCTGCAGTGTTATGCAGCTGTTCGCATATGAGGTTGTGATGTAGCTGGTCAGGAGGTTTTCAATGTTGCAGTGATAAAATATGGAGAGAACCCAGTATGGCGCATTGAACTTCTTTAGTCGAATATGGGAATAACGTCATTGTAGCGCCTTCTTGACAACAATGGTGGTGTCTACTGATCTGTGAACTCTGAGAAGCTGAAAACATCTCACTGTTGCTTTGTTTGACATGTATCAGAGCATGTTCCCTCCTCAGCTTCCTAAAGTCAACAACTTTCTGCTTTGTTGTTTTTGTGCTGATGTTGAGGGAGAGCCTTTGGTCCCGGTATCACAGTACCAGTTTGCTTACCTCCTCTGTAGGCTGACTCATCGTTGTTGCTAACAGGCCTACAATCGCGGTATTGTCATGATGATGGAGTTGGTGTCATTCAGAGCCACACAGTCTTAAGACACAAGGGACTAAAGGAAAGGCTTTGGGATGATCCTGGGGTCTCCAGTGTTAGTTGTCAGGTACTAGGAGCTGTGGCCAGTCTTCACTCTCTGCAGGTCAGAATATCCAATATCCATTTGGATGGTGTGGTGTTCATACCCAGAGCTCTGAGCTTGGGGATATGTTTGGAGGGAACAATAGTAGCAAATGCTGAAGGTTTGAGTTAGAATTAAGTTTACAGCAGGTTTAGGCAGGGTAGGCTTAAGGAAACAGATTGGATGGGGAATCATTTTGAGTCCAATGAGTATAGGTAATTGCCGGTATTTGTGTGTGCGTCGGTCAGTTTCTCTCGATTTAGTGTCTTGCTCTTACTACACTGCATTCCAAATTATTATGCAAATTGGAATTGTCATAAACGTTAAATATTTTGATTTTCAATTAAATTCATGGATGGTATTGTCTCCTGGCTCTTTGGATCACTGAAATCAATCTCAGACACCTGTGATAATTTGTTTGCCAGATGAGCCCAATTAATGGAAAACTAAGGATGTTCTTTGTTATTAAGCTGGCCATAGGTTTCAAGCAATATGGGCAAGAAAAAGGATCGCTCTGCTTCTGGAAAAGTGTCAAATAGTGCAATGCATTGGACAAGGTATGAAAACAGATATTTCAAAGAAACTTAAGCATGATCATCGTACTTTGAAGAGATTTGTGGCTGATTCAGAGCACAGATGGGTTTGTGCAGATGAAGGCAAAATGAGGAAGGTTACTGCCAGACATATTCATCAGATTAAGAGACCAGCTGCTAAAATGTCATTACAAAGCAGCAAACAGGTATTTGTACCTTCTGGGGCCTCTGGAGTTTCGCGAATCTCTAGGTGTAGGATCGTCCAGAGGCTTGCAATTGTGCATAAACCTACTATTCGGCCACCCCTTACCAATGCTCACAAGCAGAAATCGTTGCATTGGTCCCAGAAATACATGAAGACTAATTTTCAAACAGTCTTGTTTACTGATGAGTGCCGTGCAACCCTGGATGGTTTGTGGATGGCCACCATGTCCCAATAAGGCTGCAACGTCAGCAAGGAGGTGGTGGAGTCATGTTTTGGGCCAAAATCATGGGGAGAGAGCTGGTAGGCCCCTTTAGGGTCCCTGAAGGTGTTAAAATTACCTTGGCAAAGTATATAGAGTTTCTGACTGACCAATAGTTTCCATGGTACAAAAAAAGAACCGTGCCTTCCGTAGCAAAATCATCAAAATCCTCTCATGCTGCAAAGAATAACTTTGTCATTGGCTGCTATGGACATAAAAGAAGAGAAACTCATGCTGTGGCCCCCATCCTCCCCTGACCTCAATCCTATAAAGAACCTTTGGAGCATCCTCAAGCAAAAGATCTAGGGTGGGAGGCAGTTTGCATCAAAACAGCAGCTCTGGGAGGCTATTCTGACATCCTGCAACAAAATTTAAGCAGAAACTCTCCATAAACTCACAAGTTCAATGGATGGAAGAATTGTGAAGGTGATATCAAAGAAGGGGTCCTATGATAACATGTAACTTGCCCCGTTAAGATGTGTTTGATTGAAATAGCTTTTGATTTCAGTAAATATGACCTAATGGGGAAAATTTAACAAATGACCATTTTCAGTTTTTTACAACCTATAAAATGCTTTGATACTCTGCTGTGCATAATAATTTGGAACAGTGTTTTTTGAGTTTATTTTTGAAAAGAATACTGTTTTTGATTGGGTGGTTTGTTCAATGAAATTCGACTTATACCCTAATGGTTGGTGACTTAAATTAGACTGTCATTTGCATCGACTATTTAGGAAAATGTGTGTAAAATCATTTACATAATAATTTGGAACGCAGTGTATTGACAAAACAAGGCAAATATTATTAATTGACATCTAGTATGTGTTGGTTTCTGTATGTGAAATGGACTTATTGAAAATGAGAGAAATTCAGTACAACTCATAGTAATTGTAAAAAGAAATGAATAGTGCTAGAAAAAGTTAGCAAGAGTACAGATTTCTTGATATATATAAAAGTAAAAATGTAATCCTTACTGAATAAGATGCTGAAGAGTTTTCTGGAAACATTGTGAGCTTATGACCTTATTTGGTGCCTGAAAAAAAAAAAGATTGTATGCAGTGACGCGCTCTGAACCATAATCAAAAGAGCCCTATTGTTTTCCGCTGGGTATTCCCCACAAGAAGCTGCGTTAATCTCAGAATACATTTTCAACTGTGTGCGTTGTCCTGTGAGATGTTCACCAAACCCCAGCACCAGGTTCTTTGTGTGTGTGTGTGTGTGTGTGTGTGGTGAAGACACAGCATTGTCAGAGTAGGTTACAGCAGACATACACTGTTAACAGCATCTTCACCTAAAGTACTTTAATCTGCGGGAATAACTGAACATTTCTGGAATAGTTTCTGCCCCCTGACTCCATGGAGGCCCAGGATGGGGGAGGGGCAAAGAGCGCCTGGCAGAATGCTGCTTCTGAAGCTGATTGTGCTAAGAAGGCTTGCTTTGTTTTCCCCTAGAGCGTTATTTTTTAAATATATTTATTTATCAATATTTAATAAATGAAATGAATAGACTACATTAATTCGATTTTACATTATTCACCCCCCCGACACGGTCCCCAACCTTCACTCCCGCCTGCCCCCTTCCTGACTCCCTAGAGCATTCTATTATGCACTGCTCAAAAAAACACTTAAACAACACAATGTAACTCCACATCAATCACACTTCTGTGAAATCACAGTGTCCACTCAGGAAGCAACACTGATTGACAATCAATTTCACATGCTGTTGTGCAAATGGAACAGACAACAGGTGGAAATTATAGGCAATTACCAAGACACCCCGAATAAAGGAGTGGTTCTGCAGGTGGTGACCACAGACCACTTCTCAGTTCTTATGCTTCCTGGCTGATGTTCCGGTCACTTTTGAATGCTGGCGGTGCTTTCATTCTAGTGGTAGCATGAGACGGCGTCTACAACCCACACAAGTGACTCAGGTAGTGCAGCTCATCCCGGATGGCACATCAATGCGAGCTGTGGGAAGAAGGTTTGCTGTGTCTGTCAGCGTAGTGTCCAGAGCATGGAGGCCCTACCAGGAGACAGGCCAGTACATCAGGAGACGTTTAGGAGGCCATAGGAGGGCAACAACCCAGCAGCAGGACCGCTACCTCTGCCTTTGTAAAAGGAGGAGCAGGAAGAGCACTGCCAGAGCCCTGCAAAATACCATCCAGGATCCAGCAGGCCACAAATGTGCATGTGTCCACTCAAAGTCAGAAACAGACTCCATGAGGGTGGTATGGGGGCCTGACGTCCACAGGTGGGGTTTGTGCTTACAGCCCAACACCGTGCAGGACGTTTGGCATTTGCCAGAGAACACCAAGATTGGCAAATTCGCCACTGGCGCCCTGTGCTCTTCACAGGTGAAAGCAGGTTCACACTGAGCACATGTGACAGACGTGACAGAGTCTGGAGACGCCGTGGAGAACATTCTGCTGCCTGCAACATCCTCCAGCATGACCAGTTTTGCGGTGGGTCAGTAATGGTGTGGGGTGGCATTTCTTTGGGGGGCCACACAGCCCTCCGTGTGCTCGCCAGAGGTAGGCTGACTGCCATTAGGTACCGAGATGAGATCCTCAGACCCCTTGTGAGACCATATGCTGGTGCGGTTGGCCCTGGGTTCCTCCTAATGCAAGACAATGCTAGACCTCATGTGGCTGGAGCGTGTCAGCAGTTCCTGCAAGATAAAGGCATTTATGCTATGGACTGGCCCGCCCGTTCCCCCGACCTGAATCCGATTGAGCACATCTGGGACATCATGTCTTGCATCCATCAACCAACGCCACGTTGCACCACAGACTGTCCAGGAGTTGGCAGATGCTTTAGTCCAGGTCTGGGAGGACATCCCTCAGGAGGCCATCTGCAACCTCATCAGGAGCATGCCCAGGCGTTGTAGGGAGGTCATACGGGCACGTGGAGATCACACACACTACTGAGCCTCATTTTGACTTGTTTTAAGGACATTACATCAAAGTTGGATCAGCCTGTAGTGTGGTTTTCCACTTTGATTTTGAGTGTGACTCCATATCCAGAACTCCATGGGTTAATAAATTTGATTTCCCTTGATAATTTTTGTGTGATTTTGTTGTTAGCACATTCAACTATGTAAAGATGAAAGTATTTCATATGATTAGTTCATTCATTCAGATCTAGGATAGTGTTCCCTTATTTTTTTTGAGCAGTGTATTTTATTCTATTTTATATATTTTTTCTTAATTCCAACTTACCCTGCCTGGTCGGCAGCTCAGCAAATCCCTAGACAGATCTGTTGGTTGGCGAGGGGCGCACACATGGTTCATTCAACCACATGTGGCCCAGCCACCGATTCTTTTCACACTGTTCATCCAACACGGAAGCCTTTAGCCAGAAGGGGCGTGCGATCTGACCACAAGGAGTTGCCGTAGATTGACGTGGCAGGATAAATAATGATTTATCTAACCCAAATGCCGGGCAGCGCTATGCTAATTTGCGCTGCCTCGTGCGGGAAGCCCGGGGAAAGTCAGAGAACCCATAGTCAGGCTTGAACCACTGACTATCATGTAGACTGTCCTACATTTTAACTAAATGTTTGCTAATTCCACTAGTGGATTTGTTGTAGAGGGTCAGTGGAACTAACTGTCTACAAGTCTGCAGGTCTGTGATGTTTCAGATGGGCTGCTTCTGCTGAAGTGGACTGGATCCATGTCCTGCCTGACAGAACAGTTTTTCCAGCTGCTGCAGTGTGGCTGGATGTTTCTGACCAATGGCTCAGCTGCCAGACAGGAGGTCCTTCATTTTGCTTACACCATTCATCTTCAAAACATGGCTGTCATTCCGTGGCTCATTTATTCCTGTTGACATGGTTACATCTTTGCAATGATGATGATAAACCGTTCTTAATTATGGGCAGCATGTCATTTGAATCCACAGAAATCGTCATGGGAATAGTCACCATGTCATGTTGTCACTCACACTGCTGACATGGTAACCAACAACAAAGACTCTCTGGGCAAAATGTATCTTGTACAGGAGCTAACAGGCTCCAATTTAATAAAATGATGGCAAAGTTTATACACTATTCGATATCAAATCACAACGAGGGGGACACTAATGCCCCTTTTTCATTGACCACATCTAAAGCGCACTGTGCTGATCTGTGCAAAAGACAGCTTTTCTGAACTTTTCAATCGTTCTCTTTCAGAAACGTGCTTATAAAGCTGTAAAAAATATTTCTTTATATAAAAAGTGATTAATATAAGATCATGTTTCCTTACTCTATGTATTTGGTGACAGACAAAAGCAATGCCTAAAATTCACAATAGTCATCCAAGACAGACCTTTTGATTGCCGCAATTTCTGTTGAATTGGGAAAATATTATTGAAGTGATTAAAACCGTTACCCATTGCTATTTTTATGTAATGATTGCATATAAGGGACATTTAATTTAGGATCTTCAAGGAAATGCGTCAATTTAAGTAAAGAAACCACTAGGGCTGACCCCATTCAGTAGACTAGATTTGTTGGTGGATATGCTCTTGGTCGGCTAAGATTTTTTCAGTCGAGCAGCTTTACTACCATAGTAGGTGGTAAATGTGATGTAGCCTACCACTTGAAAACAGTAAGTTTTGCTTATGTAGGTGCATGCTAACATGAACTGCTTTCAGTAATGTACTTGTTAACATCTGCATGAAATGTGAAGTTACAGTATGTCTGCTTTGTCTTAGCCTGGACAAAAATCCAGACATAAGGGTCTGGCATCGAGTAATGAAAATAACCCAACTCGAGGGGCGGCACCAATAATGCATTTGAAAATCTCACTGTACGCAATTGGATAACACTACGACCTATCACCAGTGTTTTTTCGCTAAGCCCCTATGGCGGAGCTAACTGGTAGATAAAACTCTTGCCGTATCAGGTCGGCAAAACAGCAAAAACGTCCTTTTAAAAAACAAAAAGCCAAGTCTAACTCGTTTATTGTAGTGGCCAAAGCCGTTTTAAACAACTGGTGTTCATCCATAGCGATCTTACAATGTTTACTAATGACTTCGATGTCGCAGCGCTGTCTTCATCTGTTTAACACGCCTCTGGCACGCCTATATCAGATACACCGATGGTGCAGCTCGGCTACAAGGGCATAGTTAATGAGCAGAATTCCTCGGTGCCAGAGTAACTTACTAAGCAAATTCAAATTGTGCTCTCACGAGAACTCTGGATTTCCAGTGTGGCTTTGTCTATGCTAAGGCACAAAACACAAAAAAAATCCTTATTTTTATAACCGGAGACAAAGCCAAATTGCAGGTTTGCATTACGATGTCATACAGTGATTTTTTTGTTGTTGTTGCCGTGCCTGGTGTGAATCCAGCATTAGGCTGGCCACAATAAAAGGCCACTTTAAAATGTGCAGTGTCACTATACAGCACAATGACACAGATGTCGCAGGTTTTTAGGGAGTGAAACTGACAACCCCCACGCAGTGATTTAAAGCCACAACAGGTGGATTCAGCACCACGGCCAGCTCCGCAGCCTACGGAATCACAAACAATTCAGTAGGCTGCGGAGCTGGCCGTGGTGCTGAATCCACCTGTTGTGGCTTTAAATCACTGTGTGGGAGTTGTCAGTTTATTGTGGCCAGCCCAAGGCACACAGGTGCAGTAATCATGCTGTCTAATCAGCATCTTGATATGCCACACCTGTGAGGAGGATGGATTATTTCGGCAAAGGAAAAGTGCTCACTAACACGGATTTGGAAAGATTTGTGAACAATTTTTGAGAGAAATAGGCCTTTTGTGTACATAGAAAAAGATCTTTGAGTTCAGTTCATGATAGATGGGGGCAAAAACAAAAACATATTTTTGTTCAGTGTACAGTAGGTTTAAAGATATCACATCGAATGACATTATCTTGTCCAGTCAAGACAACCATTCTCTCTGTAGCACACATTTCTCCATTTGCATGCCATGTATCATAAAGGCGCATGCTGTGCTTTGCCTGTGGTGAATGTCGCTGTCTATGGGTCTGAAAAAAGCTCTAGTACGCGACACTTATTTGCATGTTAAACAACATTTTTAATTTGTAGAACATGGATATTACTTATCACAGTTATACAACCAGGCAGTTGCAATTATACTGGCTTTCAGCAGCAACAGATCACACAAGGCTTAATATTAGGAATAATTTTATATCGGCTGAATCTGTAAAGGCCAGCAGCTACTGTACATGTACATTGAGTCGGATCCGATATGTTTGTCTTGTCAATTGCCCTTGTCACCTAATGTATTTGTTTCTTATTATTTCTTCCAACAGTGCTGTAAAGCATGGTTTCGTTAAAAACATTGAATGTGACATTTATGAAGAAAAGGTTCGATTAGTCGATGGTAAGAGATCAGTCGAGTCTTGGTCAACCAAATATATTTGTCGTCAGAGCTCTAGAAACCAGCGAACATTGGCTGTTGAATTTCTCAGCTTGTAAACCAACCCACCGCTCTGCGTCGTCCCGGACTAGTACTACATGTAGGTATTTATTTTCCTCTGATATAGACCGGTACGGTCAGCTCACCAGCGGTCTGTGCAACATGGCACGGTACGATCCTCTAATGGAAAAGGGGCATAAGCAAAGACTGATCCAGTCTTACTTATTCAGCTGTTGAGTTGAGCTCAAGCTACACAGAACAGCTGACAGTGAGCAGATGGCAGATCAAACAGAAAGCACACATTGAGTCACTCACTAGCGAGCAAGATGGGGAAACTGCAGACTGGTTTGGAGACCCCAGCAGGGTTCTGCTAGCTGGATACACTGCTTGGAATATTCCGTAAACAGTTCACTGTTCATTCACACTCACTTCTGACTGTGCCCCTGTAAAACAAATGAACAACAACAAACAAATCTTTTAGATTTAGGCTATGTATTTTGTTTTTGTTTATTGAAATATTTATATTGATAAACATTCACTCATTGGGATATGTTATATGGCCAAAATGATGTAGGAACCTGAACATCACTTTCATATGGGATAGTTGGACATCCCAATTCAAAACCATGGTATTGACCCCCCACTTTGTGGCAATAACACCCGCCACTCTTCTAGGAAGTCTTTCCACAAGATTTGGGACTGTCTGTGGGAATTTGTGCCCATTCAGCCAAAAGAGCATTTGAGGTCAGGCACTGATGTTGGATGAGAAGGCCTGGCTTGCAATCACCGTTCCAATTCATCCAAAGGTTTTCAATCGAGTTGAGGTTGGGGTTCTGTTCAGGAACCATCTTTGTGCACAGGCGCAGGATCAGATTCCAGGATGCTGGAACAGGAAAGGGCCTTACCCAAACTGTTGCCACAAAGTACCCACTTGTCTAAAATATCTTTGGGTACATTTACATTCTGAGACTTCATCAACATTTAGTCCGCTTGAGAGGAGACAAATAATTTCCATACTGTTCGAATTACAATGTTATGTCTTGAGATGGCAATCGCGGGTTTGTGGGTGTTTCATTCAAGACGTCTTGAGCTGGCAGCGTGAGCACTTTGCTCAGAAACCAGCCCAGCCCATTGACATTCATTGAAGAATTTCCCCACAATACACATTCCTCCTAAGCTGTTAGCAAAGCCCCAGGTGGGATCTTTCTAAAGCTTG
Organism: Umbra pygmaea; assembly: GCA_016801145.1. Lineage (NCBI taxonomy): Eukaryota > Metazoa > Chordata > Actinopteri > Esociformes > Umbridae > Umbra > Umbra pygmaea. Next base: position 6,930 of record JACXGM010001846.1, on the reverse strand, counting down.
TGCGCTACCTTCGGAGGTTGTGTGAAATTTGCGAGACCCGCATTAGAGTTGTCTCATCTCGAGCAGACTCAAATGTTGCTGAAATCTATCGGCATGTCACGCACCCTATTATCCTGTAGCATTAAGTTTATCCTTCACTGGAACTAAGTGGCCTAGCCCAAAATTGAAAAACAGCCCCAGACCATTATCCCTTCTCCACATAGGGGGTGTCGACTAACTTTTGGCCATATAGTGAATGTTAAAATTAATAAAATCCTGGCCTTTTTCAACAAAGGTTTATTAGAAGATGAATGTGTTTTTATTTAATGGACTATTTTGCATAGTGTTTATATACTGTTTTGTAAATTATTATTATTTTCCCATTAGAAACCCTTTTATTTTAATTGTTCCCCCATTGCAAAAAGCTCCAGTTGTACCAAAGCCACCTATTGGTTGAACGGATACTTGTTCATTTTCATCAAACTTCCTTTGGAATGTATCTTCTCTAGGTCGCGATAAGTGTGAATCCTTAAATAACGGGGGATTCAAATATAATGAACATTAGTTGTGTCGTCGTCCTTGTGTGGTCAGTGGCGACTGGTTTAGCGGTTATTGTTTATATATAGAATGTGCCTGAAAGCATATTTCCACAAGATCCCCTCCACTGGGCAGAAGACGGAAGACTGAATGTGAAAGTTAGCAAAATGGCTGAGAGGATTACCAGGAGGAGACTGTAGATAAAGGTACAGAAACGCACTTTAATTATGCTGCAGTGAACTCCAGTCTGTCTGAGTGGGTGAACGGTGTATATTCTTCACGATGATCTGGCCCTGGAAATGGCTGTCCTCTAAGCTCACCGCCTCTCGGGAACACTCCATCATAAAGTTGTGTAAGTCTGGAATGGGGAAGATTTCAAAATTGTGAAAGGGGCTGAGACGATGCTTTTAAGAGTAGACGCATAAGGAACTAGGGCAGCTGGGTGATGTAACAAAATGTCCCTACTGATTGCAGTATAATGGCAGAACAATGCTTAAACGCAGAAGTTAACAAATGAATACACTACAATTATTAGTAGGAGTCCGATTAATGTTTCACTAGGTTGTTTGCTGACAAAAGCGAGATTTTCTTGAGTATTTCATTTTGAAAACATAAAGTTTTACATTGAGACAATACTCCTTCCCTTCTTCAGTCTTTTATTTCACCCCACATGTAGTCCCATGTCTGTGCTGGAAACTGACATTCCTTGTCCTGGAGAGCTCTTATGACAGGGACCAGAATGAGGGGGATGAGGAGGCGGGAAAACGTTGGTGTGCCAGAAGGCAGTGCTGTGGGAGCTGGAGAGGTCCCTGTGCTTATAGGATGTGTGTCTGCCAGCATTGTGTTGGTTTTTTCCTCACTGCTTCCTTTTGTACTACTGGGCCTGCAGATCTGTGTATACTGCTAACGCCCATAATAGATTCTCATCAAGTAGAGATGTTCTTTATGTGGAAGATACAAAATTGAGAATATTCTCCCCTACTCGTTTACTACCTTGTCCAGTCATTGTAGTATTATTATTATTATTATAATAATAATAATAAAAATAATAATGTGGCCATGTGTCGTAATGAATTTGATTTATGGCCTTAAATAAGGAAGGACCTTAGGTGAAAGTTGAGCACTGGTCCAAGCATTGGCTGATATTTCCTTCGTTCTACAGTACTTTCTGGCTGTTGCGTTTACCGTTTACCTTTAGGTGTGCTCAAACAAGGAGTTATAAGTATCCTACTCAGCCACTTCAGGGGGTCGAGTTGCACTTGGATGCCTGGGGGGGTGAATGGAGGGGACTGTGGAAGTGCACTAATGGGTTTGAGACAGAGCTCAGATAGCTCTCTGGGTTTCTAGGAGATATTCTCCAATCAGTGTGAAAGAGTCTATTGTCTGCTCAGAACAGGATTGTTGTTGGTCAGTGCAGTAAAACCCCACTGGCCTTTGGAGATGGTACGGTAGAGATGTTATCATATCAGTGTTCCTAGCCCTTTCTCCATTTCCAGATCAACCTTAACTTGATTGTATTAGGTGTCGAAAGGCCCATGTACTTGTCAGCCTCCTCCTGTAAAACAACTGTCCTGTTGTCATGGATAATCTTTTTTAAATGTTGCTGATGTGATCAGACCTAATCTAACATTTGTTTCCCTCTAACTTTCCCTCTTTCTTCGTTTCTCTCAGGCGGGGAGCGATGGCGAAAGCATCGGGAACTGTCCGTTCTCTCAGAGGCTGTTTATGATCCTGTGGCTGAAGGGCGTGGTCTTCAATGTGACCACAGTGGACCTGAAGAGGTGAGCGAGACGCCAGAACACCACATCACACCGGCTGGCTCCTACGTTGAACAACGCAAAAAAAAGGGATTCTAATATCCAGTAACTCTTTTTTTGTGGTACCGGTATTTGTTAATTGTTTTAATCTACAGAACAATATAAGCAGAAGATAGAGACTGGTGGAGGGGGAGGAAAACAAACAAGCATTCAAATGGAAATTATTGTGGCCGTAGAAATTATTGACCTCATTTTTATTTATAATGCGGTTAATTGACTTATTGCATATTGCGACAGGCCCAGTTCAGGGTACATTTGTACCCCATTTAAAAAGTACCTCCTCGAGGGTAGGTACTTTTCCAAAGTACCTGAACTGTTAAGGGGTGGGACTTTGGCACAGAACATGCTGATTGGTTGAGTCCACTGTGCATTTAATTTTAACCACCATTTTTTTAAGTAGCCACCACATGCAGTGAGCATACATCACTGGACTCTTCACGGTACTTTGGACCTGTGGTGGAAACGCAGACCGCAATGGTCTAGAGGGACGAATGGCCCCTAAAAAAATGTTCCTGGGACAAAATGTTCAGAGTAATTCTGGTGGAATGCGGCATTAGATGTATTACTATTATGATTGTGATATATTTTAGAAAATGACCGGTACTCCGTTAAAACAGGAAATAACTGTTAAAATATTATATTAAATTGGGTGTTGAATTTTTGATGTATGACATGATATCTTGATCACTGGTTAGTTGTTCTGGACACATTCAGTAGATACGCTGGCCCTTCGAATTTATTTGATGTGGAAACTCCTAGTTGTCCTACCCACTACTTCACTAACTATCTCGATAGGGCAGTTTTCTGGGAAACATAAGGCTAGTCTTGGATTAAAAATCAAGCTCAGTTTTCCATTGAGGTTGATTATAAAAAGGTTTTTATCCAGGACTAAGCTTGATTTTTGCCTACTAAACGAGCCCTAAATGTCAGACTAGCTAGCTCATTCCTTTTCAGACCAGTGAGCTCACTCTGGCACTCTACATCTCACTAGCTGGCCAACTCCTTCATTAAGCTTTATGCTAACTTCACTGCCCCAAAATGGATCACATCTCCTTTGCTCTCTATTAGCTGTGAAAACAACTGGAATGTTCTATTTTCCTGCTCTCCTCTGGCTCGTCTCCCAAAGCTCACTGGGCTTTCACTCAGACCGTGGCATTTTAGCAGAACCCCACCTCAAACATCCTAACAGCCGTAACTGCTTATTTGCTTTTCCCATGACCTTTCCCAACCCAACGAAATCTGAAAAACAAACAAGCTTGGTTCTGGAGAGGCCATTGGATGTTGTGCTTACATCAACCCCACATGTTGGGGTACATGTTATTTTTGTTCCTAAATATCTAAGATGATCTTCTTCCCCTCACACCAATTAGAACACAGTTTAGCTTTGGCTGAAGTAAGAAGACGCAATTCTATGATGGCTACATGGCAGCTACTTAGCCAGTCATAATTTCCCTCATGCGTCATCTAAATACTTCCTGATTGTTTTTCCTCTTCCAAGACTGCTGGTGTATGTGTCAGCTCATAAGACTTTTAGTTATTGAAAAGTGTTCTCCAGGCAGATCTGCCTTGGAGGCAGAAGTCATTTGATTGGTTGATACAAAACTGAGGGCGGACCTCACATTAAGTTTAATTTTGATTTATAATTACTATATATATATATATATATATATCATAGGATTATTTTTTAACACTTCAGTGTGGTTAAGGTTAGGTGAATGTTTAGATATGATTAAAAACTGAACTATGCTCGTGCACATTTCCAATGTCATGTGAGGTCCACCCTCAGGTTTGAATCAACCAATCAAATGACTGCTGCCTCCAAGGCAGATCTGCCTGGAGAACACTTTTCAATAACTAAAAGTCCTATGAGCTATGTGTCATTACTTTTAGATATCACCAATTGGATTCTCACATCTTATGATCTTTTCGTCATTGCTTTTTGAATCTGAAAGAATTGTATACAAATGTAAATGTAGTTTTCAGCCGTCTCTCTGATGAAGTGTTGTAGGGAAACACTTGGCCATGTGGGTGCATGTCTCCTCTGGAGAGAGGTCGGAAACAGGGGTGCCAGATTCGTCCTGTGCTACCAGGGTTGGTCTTGTGGGTAATCTAGATTTGGAAACAAGATTTGTCAGTACACATAGCAATCTTCTCTTCTCTTTCTGCCTTTGCAGGCAGGCCAATGTTAAGTATGAATATAAATGTTTTTGTGAGGGTTACATCTTGTGTGTGACAGTGTGTAATGAAAGACATGCTTCAGATTTGTTATAAAAAGGCAGAGTAACTACTAACCCATTGTCAGTTTTTCCCCACTCTTGACAATCACGTCTTTGTTCAGCTGTTGTAACCCCACACTGATTTGGCCTTTTTTAGAGGACTGATAAAGGCTTAACAGTTTTTTCACACAGTTCATAGCCACCAGCAGTCAGCAGAAATAGGCTGGATATTGCACAAGCGCATGTCCTATTTCAGGGTTGTCCCAACAAAGCACCTCAATATGGGATCATCCAGGGAGGGCTTTTATTAAAGAGTATCTTGAGGAGAAAAAGTAAGAAGTTGACAAAAATGGAAATTATCTTCATCAAATGCTTTTCACAGAAGTTGGAGTTGGCTTCACTTTTCTTTTTATTAACTGACATTTTAATGGAATCGACCCCAAACCTGAATGGAAATTTACCACCTACGCTATTACACCACCAGCCTGTACTGTAACACAAGGCACGATGGATCCATTGATACAAACGGTTTACACCATCCTGACCTAACCATCGCAGCAGAAATGAAGATTTATCAAATCCAGTCTGCAATGAGTTTTCAATTCAGTTTTATCCTCCTGTTGAAAATGAGTGACACCTGGTGCGGCCTTATTCTGCCTTAGCCCATCTGTTTTAAGACACACTGCACACCGCTGTTGTAAAGACTGGTTATTTTAGCGTTGTCATTCCGTCAGCTTTAATGAGTCTGTCTGTTCTCCTCTGACCATTCTCATGAACAAGGTGTTTTTGCCCATGGAACTCACTTGGTGTTTCGTTTTTCACACAGTTCTCTATACACTCTAGAGTCTGTTGTCCATTAATATCCCAGCTCAGCTCATCCTGTGTTGCTGGAACGAACATTCATTCACTCATTTTGCCCATTGGAACATTCAGTCGAACCGTAACATCACGTCTGTATGTATTATTTTTTTCTTTCTATTGCAAGCAATGGCTACATGAGTCACAGATACTAGGAAAACTCTATTTTCATGAATGTGGGTGTACATAATAAATTGGGGGGCAAGTGAATTTATTGTTTAACTCCCTACCTCTGTTTCTTGGTACTGACATTGGGCGAGAGTGCACTTTGTGCACATGCCGAAGGGTTGAGGTCACTTCCTGTTTTGGTGCCCTGTGACTGGTTAGTCTTTGAGTCTGGTTCAGATCTCTCCTTTTAAGGGAGATCTTGACCACTGTATCGAGCTGGATTGTAATGCAGTATGTTAAGCAGGCTGTCTGAAGGGGAGTTCTGGATCTGTTGTAAAAATTCACTGTATTAAAGCAAGTGTGCTTCCTGTTCTGAGCACTTTGTCGGCTGGCTGAAGCCTGATGTGAACTGTTTGTTCTTTTTGCAGATGGTTATGATCCATGACACAGTGCTTTGTGCAGTTGAAAGGTCACTCATCACACAGTCATTATGTTCCGTGTGTTTATAGCTCACCTCCCAGAGAGACCAAGGACACACACATGTGCACAAACACATTCTCGAAGCCCTGGCAACAGGACTGTCCAGCCCAGAGTGAACATGAGGTGCCTCTAGTGGGCTAGAAACCTCTGGACAGTCCAGCATTGAACTGGGACGGGCATTGAACTGGGACGGGGCATTGTCGCCTGTCTGTTGACCTTACAAAGCAATAGAACTGTGCTCTTTAACAATTGCGGTTGTTTAGTGAAGAGTAGACACGTCTGGTGTCGACTAGGAGTTAGTGTGCGCCCACTTTGGCATTAAATAACATTTGTGCAGATCAGTCTCAAAGGAAAAATAGATATATTTCAATTACATTTTGTCAAGCAACCAAATGTGTGGGTTGGTCACTTATGCAACCCAGTGTAAGTTGAAAAACTGCACATTTGCTGGTGTTAACGTTGGTCAGTGTCCCCATTGATTCCGTTTGTTCTCTGGTCCTCAGGAAGCCTGCAGATCTTCAGAACCTGGCCCCAGGCACACACCCTCCGTTCATCACCTTTAACGGGGAGGTCAAGACAGATGTGAACAAGATTGAAGAGTTCCTAGAGGATGTGCTCAGCCCACCCAAGTGAGTTGTCTGGGCGCGATAGCCTTCCACACCCACTGGGGTGTTCTTCTGAGATGCCCCTTCCTGCCAACTACACACCTACGATACTGTTTACTCTTCTGACAGATCTGTGTGTGTGTTTAGGTTCACCAAGCTTAGTGTCAGACACCCTGAGTCCAACACAGCTGGGATGGACATCTTTGCCAAGTTCTCAGCTTTCATCAAAAACTCCAAACCAGATGCAAATGAAGGTGAGCCTCAAATGCAATTTTTCTCCCATTTCCATTTGTGGGGTGGTGAAATGCTCTCACATGGTTCACCTAACTA
>JACXGM010001845.1:40863-51097 GCA_016801145.1 Umbra pygmaea | reverse complement strand
TGTTTCTCACGTGTGTTTGTGTGTGTCCCGCAGTGGGCATTAAGATTTTAGGGGCGCAGTTTATTCCAAAATAAGATTATTCTCAGTTGTTGCAGCTGGCGGAATGACATGAAAAAAATACCGGTAACGAATATAGCATACCGCTACATACATGAATACCGGTATATAGTTTTTTGCGGTATACCTCCCAGCCCTAGGTCATACACAGTATTAGTATGGTGTTCCTAATAATCCTTTAGGCGAGTGCATTCGAGAGGCATTTAAATATTTAGGAATATGACATATGCGGTCATTATCAAAGACAGTTTTCTTTATCACAGCTACATTGGTACTTCAATGTGGTAAAAAATGGTCTTTATAGGAACATTTTACATTGTAGTCTTTTTGGATGTGATGTATATGAGCAATAAGCAAAATGAACACAATAGCATGGCAAAATGAATAAAATAGCAGGAAATTAGCATTTCAAGCATTGTTTTTCTACAAAATGTAATCTATGCAACACAGAGAGGAGCCAAGAAAGCAAGGCTGATAAATCCTGCTCTGTGAGTGCTACTGTCTAGTAGGTTCTCCCAACTGCTGTGGTGACTACCAGATTTTTAGCTTTTCCACCAGTTAATTATTCAAATCAACTGTGCTATATTAGGTTTAAAGTCAAAACCTACAGCTCTCCAGGAACAACATTGAGCAGCCCTGCTCTCAATTATTGTTCACATTAGCAGTTTAAGGTGATTCAAATAAAGGTTTAGCCCAGTGTTTCTCATCCCTTTCCTCTGGGAACACCAGACGTTCCACAGTTTAGCAGTAGCCGCTGAACTAGCTCACCGTATTCATTAATCAAGAGCCTGATAATTAGCAGATGGGTTAAATCAGGTGTGCTAGCTCAAAAATAGATGAAATACATGAAAAGGCTGATGTTCCCCGAGGAGAGGGTTGACAAACACTAGTTTAACCCATATCTGAACGGTTGCATGTCAAACCATGTTCCAAAGCACATTTATATGACGTATTAAATTGGACAGAAATCAAATATCTGGGTAGGCCTACTCGACTTGTGTCTGAAAGGTCATAAGCAATATACTTGGCCCAAAGTGCTTTTTTTAATCACTGCTTACACAAACATGATGTCAAAGTCATCAGTTCTTGACAGGAGTTTTTGTAATCTTGTAGGAATTTTGTAAAGACGTTAGTAAACTTTAGAGGATAAAAGAAGAAGGTAGCTGTCACTAGCACACACATATTATGTTATAACAAAGTGAATACTCTTTAAATCATTCACGATATGTTCAATATAACACAACGACAATGTATTTACTTAAGATTGATTATGATATATTGGGTTGTTTTCGCAGCGTAACAATTGGAAATGGTCCCTAAATGGGCAAGAATTGATTGCTCAGCTACACACCAAACATGATACCGTAGCTACACGTGAGTGTATTAAAAGTATTGTTTAGCTGTATTGGAGTGGATTGTTTGATGATTAAATTACCATATATTGGGGTTGAGGTCTATACAAGCACCATATTTACATGTTCACTTAATAAAGCGTAAAATAAACAGATAAATATTACCTAAACATAGGCTAATTTTGCTGGGGGACACAGGAGATTCACATGGTCTCCTCCACAAGTTGTCATGACATTTCCATTGTTTGAGGTGAGTTCCATTAACTTCTAATAGGTTAGCTTAGACATCACTCTCTGAATGCAGACAAATCCGATTCGGTCATTCGTAGCCACTGTTCACACACTCAATTTTCCAAATCGCATTTGAACAAATTAAATGGATTTTAAGCATTAGAACATACAATATTTGATCGTAGATTATCCAATCACACCGCAAAAACAGCGCAAAATTTGCAACCATTAAAGAAAATAGAGAAAACACGGAAATTAGGAGGCTATTCAAAATAATTGGGATGTATATAAAATTACTCAATAAGAATTACAACTCGCAAGGAACGTGTAGAAAATACTAACACCAGGTGCATTTGCAACATAGGCTATTGTTATTGAAGGCCTATGCATTTGTATTACAAAAGAAACCTCAAATCACCTATTGGTAGTACAATATAGGTAATGTAACAACAAGGTCCAAAATAAATTCAGATTCAATGTTGATATTGAACTTACATTTCGGATTTTTAAATATAGAATGTTAGCTAAATGTGAATGATCAATCGGTGACTGCAGTTAAATGCGCCATGAATACTGAATAAAATGGATTAAATTGCAAACTAGACAGTCATCTCTGTCCTATTTAAAGTAATATGTTATAATGTCTGAGTCCTTTACTAACGCCGCGCGCACCCCCCTCGGCCTTTGCCTTTGGTATTTTTATGAATGAAGGACAGTATGCAAATTAGAGCGATTCAAGAAAAGAAATGGCGGATATTGCATATCAGTCCTCCACAAAGACGTTCTCCAGCAGCGTCACAATGCAAACGAAAGCTACTTTTCCGTGACCATTATTTACCATAATTTACATTTCAACCACTATGCAGCGTTTGATACAGGTATTACAACATTATTTGCACTGCGAATTTTGTTTTGAAGAGTTTTTAGAAACTCAATTCACTGTAAATCCCTCTACAAAATGTTCCCGATCCAATCCCCCCCACCTAGTCCCTCCCTCTATCAAGTCGTTCAACGAGGGCGAGGGGGCCCAACCACCCGCTTCTCTGTCCACTGCAGTCCGCTCGTCTTTCCACTGACGTTACATTGTAACAAAGCATTTTCAACTTGGGAAAAACTTTAGGGTAACTCTTCTCATCCGTCATTTCAATCATGCATAATATAGTAGGCTTAACTGCAGAAAACGTTGGCTATCACATGCAACATAAGAATAAATGCTACTTTTGGGAAGTAGCTACACTTACTCGTCTGGGTGTGTTTCCTCTGTCATTTTTTTCGTTTCACCTACAATAATATCCCACCGAGGTTACATTGTGTGGTGTCTTCATTTTTGTCTTGCCCTTTTCTTCCAACACACCTCATTCACACGCCAGCAGTCGAGTTTTTCGAGCGTTTTTTCTTGTTTGCGTTCTTTCTCGCTTCAGTTTTTCGTTTCTCAGCGCTTCACTACTGTACGATTATTCGAGTGCATCGTGAAAATTCCTTTTGAATACCTCCACCGATTTAATGCCGTCGCACCCCGTGTTGAAATGCGGTAATTGAAATCGTGCGTTGATATCGGTGAGGATGGCCCCGTACGAGCCCCATCTCTAGTTACTCCATGTTGGATTCTGTAGGCAGAAGCCAACGCAGCCGACTCTGGAGGTAGAGGGGAGAGTGGAGACGGTGGGGGGTGGGGGGCCTTGCGGAAGCAATGACGTCAGGCCCGAAGGACTGCAGACCGGATTTAGGGATGTCCAAAATCAGCAGTGGACCGGGGGGTCTGGACAATATCCTATCAGCCAGTGAGTGATGATAGCTTACGTAAGACCTTCATATACTGTCACTGCGTAAGACTCATTCTCTGTTTAGGTAAATCTATTAAGACTTGACAGTGTTAATGCAATTCCACTTTGTCTACAAATTCAACACGGTAGTCTCATGTAGGCTAGTTATTTTCTTTGGTAGCCTAGTTGTGTTTTGCAAAAGTTGAAGCAAAATAACTTCATTTAGGTTATGCAAAAATAACTGTGTAGTATACACACGTTTAAGAAATGGTGAAGGGATAGGTTCATTGAATGGTAAAGATAATAGCTAGATAATTACATATGGAAAATAGCCGTTTTCTGTCATTAAGACTTTTGAGTCTACTATTCCACTACTTGACCCATTGCGGACACGTTCATTAGGCTTACATTGCATTATAGTGCTGGTTATTTTATCAAGATGTGGGTGCGTGTAGTCTATTTATGAAATAGTGACATGATTCCTCAGTCATGATTATGATGCATTCATGACAGTTTAAGTGTTAAAACATGACACAAATACAACTTTTTGAAAGCACCATCCTTACATTTTTAGCAAAAGGATGACCTGTTAGACAAAAGTGGGTTTTTCACTTCCTAAATCTGTTGATGAGATTTGTCATTCACATAGGTAGAAGACACAAGTATTTAACACGTGTCAATCTGCACGTATATTGAGGGAATCCAGCATTTTATTGTAGTCACCTCGGAACATACTCATTTTTTGTTAATCCCTTTGGAACCTGTTGTGGACCATGTCAATATCCAACCTGTTCAACAGCAATAATAATACAATTTATATTAAAGGTCTCATTGTAATGCAGTTGTCTGAATAACTACCTAACAGCACAATTGCATCACGGTAGCCAGGGATCGTATCCTGATCGTGGCATTCAAAGCCCAGGGGCTTAAGAGACGGGTGCAAATTGGTTCAACGTTGACGAGGGTATACGGGAAGGTAGTTGGACACGAGTACCTTGTCACGTCGCTCCTAAGTAACTCCTTGTGTAAGTTGAATGTCTGTCAGACGTGGGACCAAGTCATTGTTTTCAAGTCACAAGTCACATTTTGCTGAAACAATAAGACTTCTAAAATTCATGTTGCCTTCAAAATAAAGGTCTACAGAGTGTCAAAAGTTCAAAGTTGTTTATTTATCATATGCATTGAATAACATCACATCATCCTATGCAGAGAAATTATTTTGACATGGCTCGACACATCTATGTAGTGGGCTTAAAAAAAGATTTCAACAATATAAAGAATTTTTAAAACATCATTGTATTCTGTAAACTACATTTTCAAAGGTAAAATCTCTGGGAAAATTATGAATGAGGAACATTTTCTATTTCAATAATACTTTACATAGGTTAAAGAATATTATAAGGTGGAGCACAATGAGAAATGGTTAGAGCTTAAATTAATGTAGAGAACCGTATCGAATATAAAAATCCTATTTTATGTTATTGTTGTTAATTTGCTTGTGACCATTATCTTTGAAGAGGGATTGTGTAATAACCATTTATCAGTGTGCTCCACCTTATAATATTCTTTAACCTATGTAAAGTATTATTGAATAAATAAAATCATTTATAATTTCCCCCACATCAATTTTACCTATGAAAATATAGCTTACATAATACAAACTAAAACTATAGACACTCTGCAGAACTTTATTTTGAAGGCAACATGAAATTTAGGGGTCTTATTGTTGCAGCCAAAAGTGACCTGTGACTTGAAAACAATGACTTGGTCCCAACTGTGAATTCATTCACTGTCATAAAGTTGACAGAATGGATGAACTCCCCTGCATGTATCTACGTAAGGCTTCCCTTTTGAACAAGGAGTAGAATTACAATCGTTCAGCTAGGCGACACGGGCTGCGAGATATCATGTGATTGATCTTCAACCTTTGATAAAAACTGTCATTTTTAGGACATTTTAGCAAGAGGCAGTTCATATGATTATCTGATGCCTCTGATTTAAATCTGGGTCTGTGGCCATCAGTGCATGTGCACTCACAAGCAATAATAAACCTATATTATATGGATCTCCCTCTATCCATCTCTATGGTCCTTCATTTACAATACTTGAAGCAAATGAAATGTGTCTTAAGTTTATGGTGAAGAGCAGTTGGAATGGACTGTTGTTAAGTAAAGGTCATTGTATCACATTACAAAGTGATACAATTTATACTAAATGTATTATGTATCAATAACATTAAATTTGCTCGCTGGAGCCGAAAAAAACATGGTACAAAGAATAGAATAGTTGACTTTTTCCACCACCTAGTGGTCAGTGTATGCCAAACATACATTTTATTGCTCACAACTGTTCCATGTCTACATTCGTTTCGCTTGTTTGTGTTTTATGCACAGTAGCGCAAATCTAATTGCATGTACATGCAGTATGCCACGGCTCCAGCAGTGCAGTAAGTATAAAAGATGCAAAAAAACAACACACAAAACATTTGGATGACTGGAATAACACAAGAACAGTTCTGTATAGTAATAGCACAGGGTGGGCATTAGTCCTTAAAAATATGTTTGTCTTATTCCATGCCTTTTATTCTACTGAAGTACATTTTACTGGGTCCGTGTACCCCGCCGCCAACCGTTTTAGTGCCCTAACTTAGAAAACGGATTATCGATTCACTGCTCGTTATCCGTTTACTCTCATTTCGATTTACCACTGTGGATATTAGAAAACGAGCACGGTTAAGGAAGGCGTGGAAATAATTGGGGCTTACGAACAAGGTGCGTTCAGTTTCATTAAGTATATACATCGGGTTTGCGTTACTGAGAGAGAGTATGTGCAACTTTTTCACAACATCTCCAACTCCGCTATTTTTAGGAGGTTGGATGGCGCTGGGTACCGTCATATGGGTCGTTACCTTTGTCGTCTCCCTTGTAGTCATGCAAATTTTTGGTAGTTATTATAAAATACATGAACCAGCACTAGCTGTTAAATAATTAATACTTATGCTTGTGGATGTTCTACCAACCTTTGTAATTACATATCAATTAGGAAAAATAAAATAACATATAACCATGTCCCTCCCTCAAATTAATGTATTTAATGTATGAATATATGAATTGCCTGTATATACCCTCCAATAAAGTGTTTTTAATCTTAGTGATCGTCTCATGTGCCTAAGTCTTACATTGGCCTAAGTTGTAGTTAAATTGTTACATGTAGAAGAGGTGTGATCCAGATTGTCTCTTTTAATCTGCTTTGTTGCACCAATGATTAATGGCATACACAACATACTCTACATCATTTCTCATTTATTTCATTTAATACACAACACAAATGCAGTGTGACTTACATTTTTTAAAATAAATATTCATTCTGGATCCCAGGAAGAAAGAGCTGATTTTGTAACAGCTCATGTGGATCTGTTCTTTGTAAAGACCATGCTACCTTTACACTACAGTCATTTACCAGACACTCTTGTCCAGAGAAACTAAATGCAAGGACATCCCGTCAAGCAAGTCATGGAAAAGTTCCTTGCTCAAGGACAACATTTGTTCCACAACAGAATCTGAGCCATAAAATCAATGTGGTGTAGGGTGTACTCAAATATAATGAGTCCTTAAATTAGTCAACTTCCACCACCTCTGTTGTCCTTTTAAAAAAAAGGTTATGTTTATTTGTATGATACCATTGTCCAACACTGGTTATGCACATTCGCTTTTTCAAATATGAAATGCTCTTACCACTGTTTTGTGGTTGTTTTACCTATGGCCCTTTTCCACCGAATTACCTGGAACATTTTGTCAAAGGAACTTTTTTTAGAGGGCCTTTTTTGTCCCTCTAGACAAGTGGTTCTCAAACCTCTCCTGGGGGACCACCGCCATCTCACAGTTTTGTTGTAACCCTGAACTAGCTCACCTGATTCAAGCAAGTAAGGGCTTGATTATTAGTTGACAATGTGATTCAGGTGTGCTAGCTCTGTGGTACATCTAATATATGGCATGGCTGTGGGCCTCGAGGAGAGGTTTGAGATCCACTGCTCTAGACCATAGCAGTTTGTGTTCCGACTGGAGGTCTAGAGTACCGGGAAGATTAGGCAAATTAGTCCGGTGACGTATGCTCACTGTGTGTGATGGCTCTTCCCAGGCCCCGGAAGTGGCAGAAATGTAGAGCAACAAAAACGTCATTACAAAGTTCCGGGCAAGAATCATTGTTTGTGCGACATTGCAACCTGAAGTATGGAGGATATACAAGCAATGCTGGTCTTGTTTGTGATGTGTTGTTTAGCTAAAGAGGTCCTTGTTATTTTAATACCTAATACAATCTGTCTTAGACGATCTGGTCAGCTCGCAAACGAAAGGCTAAATGGACAAAGAGAATAATTGTGAAATCCGCTACCAAAACTAAATATAGAAATGCCTTTGTCACGAAGTTGCATCGCATTACGTGATCATCAATTGTGGAGATGATGTGGGGTACTATGTCCTTGCTGATGCAGCCTATCTTTTGAAGAGGTGGCTGATGAAACAGAGAATGGATTTCCAGTACACTAAACCAGGATGACTGCCATTCACTGTCAATGATCAGGGTGTGTAGATGCATGTACTGGTCTATTAAAGTCTTTGAATGCAGTGTAGCAAAAGTATTGTGTATACACCCGTTTTTTCAATAAAGATGATAACGGAAAATCATTGATCTTACACTGTGCAAATTTGAACTTATCTGGTTAACCTTGCCCTTATTAAAACAAAATTTAAAACAAAATGTAATGTTACTTACTGGAAAAAGTGAACTGCCAACTCATTTGAGTGTCTTGTCATACAACCGAACGCCATAGCCACGCCCTAAACGCCCCTTGTCTTTATCGCCAATTTAAAAATAAACAAGACCATTATTAAAAAAATGAACATTATGATAAATTGCAAAAGGCTTAAATCTAGCGATTGAGATCATATTCTCATTATGAAAATGATTGTTACCTCAGTAAATCAAGTATATTATGTCTCTCATTCTCATAGACTATTACAGAAACCGAGCTCTTTTGCAACCAGGCGTATCGCCCCCAGCTGGAATTCAGATACAATGCAGGTTTAATGCACTTCCTCATTTGCATCAATTTGCCAAACGGATGCTCACCCTGTGTATACTTCAAATATATTTAAATATATTGGGTTACATTTTATTTGGAGAGTCCGAAATTCCATCTGTAGGTGCTCTACAGATAGTTTGTTGATGATATGACTATCAACAAACTATCTGTTGATAAGCAACTAATTGTGTAATTTAAGGGTAGGGGTAAGTTTAGAATATGTTTAAGGGTAGGGGTTAAGGTTAGGCTTAACACTAGGGGAAGGTTTAAGGTTAGGATTAGGGTTAGTAGATAGTTCGTTAAAATGTTGTTGATAATCTGCAGATAATCTGTAGAGCATCTAGAGATACACTTTTTGGACTCTCAAAATAAAGTGTTACCATATATTGAATTCATACTTATGGCTAGACATAAGTGTATTGGAAGTATAATACTAAAATATAATTTAAATATACTTTTTTTTACTTGGGCTGTCATGTAGGTTCCGCCTCCAGAACTAAATTTGAAACTTGAAATAATGAAATTTAAAACTTAAACAGGGAGGGATGTCAAGCAAAGAGGCTTAGTGTGTATAAAGACAGTCTAATGAGAAAAGAGTATGAGAAATGGTAAGAAGTCAGACAACCTTTACTCAGGGGAGCAAAGAGCTCCTAGGTGAGTGTTGGGTCAGTTCTGCTCTCAGTCTCTGCTCTCTTTCCATTAGCTACCTGTACCAACAGCATCGCCGTCCATTTTCTCGTTAACGTTCCCCCAGCTGCCTCTGTACACGGCAGCCAGTGTGCTCCAATGTAATATCAATAGCCAAATCAAAAAACATTTTTAAAATAAGTGTTCCTCTCTCGATGGTCGAGACAGCAGGCAGACTGACGCTTTTAGATTCCTCTTCTGACTGCCCAGCAAAACTCAGTTCCCAACACACAACACAGAAATGTATACCAACAGCAGCCATCCCCAACTACCACTTTGATTAACAACTCACTGCAGATCAAGGTGCAAGTATTAAGCCATTTAACAGGTGATTATAAAAATGTCATGAAATTCATCATATCATATATATATCAATCATATGACCATATATGATTTCAACTACAAAGTTTTCATTTAGACAGGTCGTGTCAAAGGGCAGAATGGAATTCAAAATAAAAGTAAAAATATTAAAATAATCTGATCTGAAATCTTCATCAGAGGCAACCTGCTTAACTGAGGTTGGGCCAGTATCAATCCCTTGAGGCGTTCCTACTTATCTTTTCCGGTGTCGTCTCAAGAGTTCCTGTTAGAAACGTCATAAAGGATAGTAGAGGTTTCTAATGTTACACCAGGACTGTTTGTTATATTGAGGTATTTAAACTCACCCTGAAAACATTAATTTACAGTATTAACAGTATCATGAAAACATTCATTTACAGTATTAACAGTATCATGAAAACATTAATTTACAGTATTAACAGTATCATGAAAACATTCATTTACAGTATTAACAGTATCATGAAAACATTCATTTACAGAATTAACAGTATCATGAAAACATTCATTTACAGTATTAACAGTATCATGAAAACATTCATTTACAGTATTAACAGTATCATGAAAACATTCATTTACAGTATTAACAGTATCATGAAAACATTCATTTACAGTATTAACAGAATCATGAAAACATTCATTTACAGTATTAACAGTATCATGAAAACATTCATTTACAGTATTAACAGTATCATGAAAACATTCATTTACAGTATTAACAGAATCAT